>PVKE010005487.1:0-58775 GCA_004027555.1 Craseonycteris thonglongyai
TCAAGCCCCAGCCCTCACTCCAAGAGCCCTGTCCTCAGAAGGCGCTCCCTCACAGTCAATCTCCTCCGTAAATCAGGGGTGCTGAGCTGCTGCGGGCTGGTGCCCTGCTCTCACCCCGCCCGCCGGGAAGTGCAGCCGCCCTGCTCCACAGTCCCTGTTCCACTTTAGGCTCTGTGATCTGATTAGGGCACTGTGTGCTATCCCTTGAGTTCGGATGTTAAATTGTCCACAGTCTTGTGGGGCTTCCACGCGCCCTAGGTCTCGGCTTCCAGCCCGCCCTCGATCCAGCTCCACTTTGACCGTAGTCCCCCAATCCCCCTTTGTTTTTGCCAGCCCCGGCCGTGCTCCGAGTCTCTGTCCCCGAACCGCTGCTTCCCTTTCCCTCTCCCGCTCTCCCCTTTTTTCTCTAACCTTTGTGTGTTGTTCCGTGTTGTGTGGTTCTCTTAGTTGAGGTTTCTTCTCAGGGTTTCCCCTGTGGATTCCCCTCTGCTCACAAGGCCCTTCCCAGGCAGTTATCAGCGTTCTCCTCTCATGCCGCCATCTTGGATCCTACATTTTTAAACATTTTGATTGATGCTACCAAAGTGTCTTACAAAAAATTGATATTCCTTCCAGCAATATATGCATGTTTCTATTTTTCTGTGCCCTTGCTAGCACTTGACATAATGAGCATTTTTAATATTTGCCATTTCATTTTTTTGCAAACTTCTAATATTTCTTCTCTTTATTCCTTGTGCCTGGAGAGCAGAAGAGGAGTTCTTGTCATCATAATTACTATCACCTTCATCTGACCTCCTAGAAAGAATAGTTCCTGAATATGCTTTATGAGAAAATGGACAATATTATCTTGCAAAAACTATAGTGAATGGGAGGTGTTAAGGTGACTAGAAGGAATTTTCCAAGTTCTCTAGGCCAGGACAAGAAGGACCTGGGGAAGAAATCTGCTGTCAGGAAGTTACTTTTAGCATGGCGAAACACTGAGCCACTCAGTTCCAATGATGCTTCTCCAGTGGCTCCTAAAGAGAATAATCGTACACTAGAAAGGGGAGAATGTAAGATCAGTGTGTAAGGAAATCGATGCCAAAGATAGATAAAGCTGTTTAAACATATTGGAGTTTCAGACTTAAATTATATTTCAGAGAAATAAAAGAATGTGCAGATGTGACTGTGAAACAAAGATAAAGATGAGTAATATACAAAAAGCTGGGAATGAGTGTGCATCTCAATTTCTACAAAGAGGGGCTCTGGAAATCCTAGATCTCTGAGATTGATGGCATGTGTCAGCAAAAGTTTAGAAAGAATGATTACACCACTGACCAATAAGGAATGCAAACCAACATTATATATAAAGACAGTATAATATAAATATGATAGTTGAGTATTTTAGTGGGTTTTTGGAGACACCTATCATGATAACTTGAGCTGAATGCCTGAGGCTCATTAAGGATGTAAATCAGTGTTAATCACGGAGGATCAGTTTCTGGTGGGGACACTTCAAGCTCTGTCCTTGGTCTAGCTGTATTCAGATTCTTTTTTTGTTTGTTTGTTTGAATTGTTAAAGGTTTATTTTCATTGTTTGACAGAGGGGGAGGGAGGGAGGGAGGGAAAGAGAGAAAGAGAGAGAGAGAGAGAGAGAGAGAGAGAGAGAGAGAGAGAGAAGGAGGAGGGCCCAGAGCAGTCTCCACAGTTGTACATCATCAGTCTTCAACGAAGTTTCATTCTACACAGGTGGATGTGAGGCCGAGTGGGGCGGGAAATGAACTGGGGTCTCCTACATTGGAAGCAGTCCCCATTTCAGCATATGGGTCCACATGGGTGGGGCCGGGACCGGGACTTGATCCCCAGAGCCCGTAGCTGAAAAGGGAGCACTTAACCTGCTGAGCTATCCTGGCGTCGCCCTATGTTCAAATTCTTAACACTCTTAGATGCTTATCAAATCTGAGGTTAATTCACTGCTAAGAAACATAGTAAATATGTGATGATCAAAAGTGCAGACTATTTCCACTATGTTGAAAAGATGAGCTGAATCATTTGAGAGCTAGGTACACAGCTGAAAGATTAAGGTAATTCTAACCTCAAAACCACCTCTGTTGGTGGATAAATTTGGGCTAGTTACTTAAGCCTCCGTGAGCCTAAATTTCTTCCTCCATGTAATTGGGGTAAGTAATTATCTATCTTTTTTGAATAAACAAGACTGGTACATAACAGATGCCCAACAATTGTTAGCAACCTCCCTCCCCTCCTCTTCTTGAATTTTACTAGCTGAGATTAATAAAAATATATGTGCACACAACTGAACAAAGGGTGTAGAATTGTCCAGCATGGTACAAAGTGCTACTGCTCAAGGGAGGAAGCCTAACTCTCAAGAACAATTCATGAGAACAAGACCTATAAGTTGTAGTTGACTACAATATAAATAAACAGCCAAAATTCATGTACATCATCTTTCTCTGCATTAGTGGACGAGGACATCCAGACCAGGGAACACGATGGTTTCCCTTTACTCAGTTCACATCAGACCACAGCTGTTGAAGGGTTCTGTTTGGGCAGCCCCATACTTAAGACCATTGAGAAGCTGCAGGCAGACAGCCACCAGAGGAGGAAAACGTGTCACAGAAGGCAAGGTGGAAGGAAGAAACATGCTTCACCTGGTTAAGAACAATAATGATGACATGACAATGATGACCTAGAGAGCAAAGACACGTGCATTAAAGTACCCAAAAAGCTGACTTGGGGGAAGTTCAGAAGAATTAGAACCTGTGGGTAGAGATACAGGGTGGGAAACTTCTGCCCATGGGCATGAGGAACACTTCCTAACCAGCAGGGTGGGGCTACCTTGTAAGATAGTACGTGTCTGGTCTCTAAAAATACGGAAGCAGAAGAAGTTAGATGTGGAGTTTCCTATATTGAAAGAGGAAAACAGCGGACCGGAAATAATGTGTGCGCATGCATGCAAGCGAATGTGGCAGGTTTAGTAGTTTAGCAGAGAAAATGCAGTAAGAGAACTACAAGTAGTACTCCTTCAGTCCATCTAACTACAGTAGACTTTCAGCTCACTGGCACCCACGGGGTTTGGTAGATACTGGGTAAATGTAAGTAGATCCTCTATCAACTGGAACTCAAGCAACCAGCACTTTTTTTTTTGCCTGTTGCCTGAGATTTTGCTGGTTGTTTGAGTTTCAGGTAACTGCATCTACTGTACTTTGTAAGGTTTGATGCATAATAGTGATCAGACCCTAAGGTAGGTAATGAAAGAGGATCTTTCTTTAGTGGACTATATCTAGCTATGAACCCTGCTGGGCAAAATTTTGTCAGAAAAAAATACAGATTTTTAAAGATTTATTGTGGGGAAGCCGGATGGCTCAGTGGGTTAAGCGCTCACTTTGCAGCGCCAGGGACCGGGGATCGAATCCCATCCCCGGCCCCGGCCCGTGCAGAACCATATGCTGAAATGGGAGCTCCCCTAGTTCAGTTCTCTCTCTGTCTCTGTCTCTGTATATATCTCTCTCTGTCAAAATAAATAAATAAATAAAAATATATTATAAAGATTTATTGTTTTTGACAGAGAGAGACAGAAACAGGGAGAGACAGAGAAGGAGAAGGGTCCAGAGCAGTCTCCATAGTTGTACATCATCAGTTTTTTGACATGGTTTTGTTCCACAGGTGGGCAGGGGCTGCGCAGGGCAGAAACTGGGCTGGGGGCCTCTTGCATGGGATGCACACCCCAGTTCAGCATATGGGTCCGCACAAATCCCGGGGCCTGGATTTGATCCTTGGTCCCTGGGGCTGCAAAGCAAGTGTTTAACCCACTGAGCCACCCTGGCTTCCCCAGGAAAAATATATATATTTTTAAAGATTTATTTATTGTTTTTGACACAAAGAGAGATACAGTCAGAGATAGAGAAATAAGTTTTTTTAAAGATTTATTTTCATGTTTGGGGGGGGAGAGAGAGAGAGAGAGAGAGAGAGAGAGAGAGAGAGAGAGAGAGAGAGAATGTCACATACATCATTAGGTGTGACATAGTTTCACTCCACACAGGTGGATGTGGGGCCACGCAGGGTGGGAAATGAACTGGGGGCCTCCCTAACAGGAGGCGAGGACTTTCACTGGGGGACCATTGCAGCAGTTACCGGGGTATTGCAGTTCAGCATATGGGTTTGCATGGACTGGGGCCTGGAATCAAACCCTGGACCTCTTCGTTGCAAGGCAAGTGCTCAACCTGCTTAGCTATCCCCAGCATCCCTACTGGGAAAATTTTAATAATTTTTTCTTGAATTTAAGGGACTATAACCTTAAAACAGAGATAAGTCTAGAACCCAGGAAAAGAACAGAGCCACTTGAAACAGGATAAGTGAACTAAACTGCCAAAATTTTTAATAAAGAATACAATACTCTGTGCTGATAAAAAGAAATGATTATGGAAGGGAGAAGTTGCAGGAGACTTCCTAGGGGAAATGGATTACGACATATGGAGGTGATGTGGAGCATGACATAAGATATGTAAGTTCATTTATCCCTTTTTGATTCATAGAGGTAGGGATTGTAAGAGAGAAGCGAGTTCTATTAGTTAGGGATCTACAGGGTTGCAGGGTAATCTACTCTCCCAGCCTTTGAAATGACACCTCCTCCCCTACAAGCTTATAATACAAACCTGTAAGATCCCCCCTTCCCTCCATACTCTGTGTAGACCTCACCTCTTATTTCACTAATAGAGCAATCATTAGAGGACCCACCTATCTTCTCAGCAGGAAATCTACCATCCTCCTTCCTTGTGCCCTGGGATTCTGCCTTCCTGCCTACTGACACCCCCCACTGCATGCTGGATGGCCCCCTCCAGCCTGTTCTAAGACTCTGCTTTTACCTCTTCTCCCTCCTGCCTCAATGTCTCCCACTCCACTAGATCAACCACACCAGTGCACAAACATGCTGATGTCTGCATTTCATCCACGCTCCACCACTTTCTAGCCCTGTGACCTTGGGCAGGTTACTTCAGCTGCCAACTCCTGTTAGAAAGGAATGAACAAAACTTACTTCCTGGAGGTGTTATGTGGAAGAACCAAAACTATATTTAATAAAATGATTAGTTCCATAATTGGAACATAGCACAAAATGAATGACAACTACTATTTTTATAATTTTCTATAGCTTCTTCACTTTCTAGATTAGGTTACTCTTGTGATCGTCACATTCTTGTTATTTATTCCCTAGGCTTTGGGTTAATATTGTTCAGCATTCCCTTTCTCTTTTAGTATTTTCTTTCAATTTATAGAAGAAGCCCCAAATTCCTTCCACTCCCATTTTAACAACCTGTCTCTACACTGTAAATAAACATCTACTTATTAAGATACCGACAAAGTGCATTATTATAGCATTGTTGTTCTTAAAGTAATTTCTTCTGAGAAGCATCTCAATTCCAAGTGAGTGTTTTCCAAAGAATGGTGCATATAAACATGGATGGAAGTATTTGAGGAAGACATATAAATGTTTTCATTTTAATTTCAGAGTTAGAAATTTTTAAAATTTGTATTAGAAAAATATAATTAGCATATCAAATGACAGATAATAAAGCTTAGCATAAAGCTAAGTGAAAAAGTGAATCAACTTAAATTTATTTAAAATCGATTATGGCACAGGTAAAATACAGATATACGACAAACATCATGAAAATGATGTGAGTGACAGATTGGGGCAGCAATTCAAAGTCAGGTAAGTCAGATGAATAAGAAAGAATTATTAAGGGGCCCATCTGCTCCATTCTACAGAACACTTGTGTAAGATGGTTCTTCATTTTCCCCAACACCAATCAATCAACACAACTTTCACCCAGCCTAATTTTTTTAAGGTCACTTCATTTCATACCATGCACTGAAGGTCTCCCTAATCCTGAAAGCGGAGAATCAATTTTTCTTCAGTGCAAAATGTTAGAGAGAAAAGACTTTTTCCTTTTAGCTATTGGGCACGTATTCTTGGGCCTCTCTGTACACTGTTCTTGGACTCTGGGAGGCTGTGCAGGCCAACGTCAGTCACTCCATCTGATTACTCGTGTAACCTGAGCACACGGCCAAATGCCACCACTTCTCTAACACAGGGGGTTCGGGAAACACCAAGGCACAGTACCGATTCACTGAAACAATTTCCCTCTAAACTGCATGCTGGAAGAATTGTTTAAAAATCATTTGCTGCACATATACCACTTTACTATGTTTCAGCCATGTTTACCAAGGTGTGAGAGAAGCTCAAACTTAATAGACTGTCATTTTTCTGAATCACTAATGAAAGCCACGGCACTGAACACACAAATCAAGCAGCTCGCATTGCCCAGTGCTATCAGAGGACTCAGTACATCCAACCAGCCACATAGTGAAGTGGTTCGGCTCTGGGGGAAACCCTTAACGCGTACCTGCCATAATAAGTAATAAGTTCTATTTACAGACTCCAGCTATTTTCACATATTTTGTAGCCATTTTCTGTAGCTAAGCACTTGAATAAATCATTCCCTTCTTGTCAATTTTATTGTTAAATTGTGCTCAACCTTTCTCTTTAAGTATTATAGGACTGCACAGAAATTTTCTACTCAAAGAGAAACAAATGAGGCTGGGGGGAGGCCTCCGGCCGTTAAATTTCTCTAGCTTCCAGCTGACCTATATTCCATTCATTATTTTTGGGCAACAGACGATTTCCTTAGAAATGTCATATTCGGTGCAACCTCAAGGCTAATGTGAACAGTTGGTGCATAGCATATGAGGCAGAAAATACATGGTGAACAACGACTGTGTTGTGCTTTTTGTAGGAAGTGGGCTAGTCATAGGGTGACAGACTGCAGAGAAAACCTGCCTGCTGGGCTCTGTCTGCTCATTCACTCCATAAGTATGGACTGAATACCTGCCTTTTGGTAAGCACTGCCCTAGGCACTGGCGATACTATAGTAAACAAGACATATGAAGTACTTGTTCTTGGATAGCTTACATTTTTGTGAGGGAATGAGAAAGTAATATATCAGTTAATTTTAGATAGTGATAAGTACTATGGAAAACAAATAAACAAATGGAGGTATGAGCAGAATTTCAGACATATGCGCAGTTTCAAGTTTATGATCCTAGAAACTTCTCTCTGAAGAAGTGATACAGTCCTGTTATTTCTTAAATATTCAGTGACCTGTGAACAGCATCGGTTGGGGGTTCTAGTGCTGCCTGTGGGGGCTCTGGTAGGGCACACTCTGGACCGCAGTCCCTGCTATCCTTACCTTGGTCCACTGGGTGAGTTGGAGGATACAAGGGGAGCCTACCTGACTAGCAATGGTCCTTGTCCTCTGGTATTTTCCCACATGGTTCATTCCCTCACCAACGGCAGCATTTGACTTAGCATCTTGGGGCAGCATCTGCAGCACTGTTCCTTTTTTTTCTTTTTCTAACTTTTTATTTTGAAATAACTTGAAGATTATATGAGAGCTTCAGGAACACTATAAAGCACTCCATCACCAAACACACATACAGAGATTATCTATTTTTTTCTAAATCCCTTGAGAGTATACTGCAAATATAATAGCCCTTTACTTTGTTTCCCCCCAGCTTTATTGTGGTATAACTAAACAAAAACAAAACAAAACAAACAAACAAAAAACTAAGATATTTGAAGTGTGCAATGTGATAGTTTGATATACACACGCATTGTGCAGCACCATTCTTTGCAGGACATTTCATGCTTGCTTGATTCTACTGACTTTCAGGTTCCAATTGGTGAGACTTGCCCGTTGTTTGGAGGGGCTCAATAGTGGAACTAGAGAGGAAGCCGAACCAGGCCTGACAATCAGAGACGATGCCCTTCCTATACCTGAACAGTTATACAGCTATCAAATCCTAGTGCAAATGTCACACTAGATACCTACTGTAATAATGAAAATTTAAATCAATGAAGTATCGCATTGTATGCTAACAAAGACAGGCAAATGCTATACAGAGAGGGCAGAAACTTCAGAATTCTTGCTCTTTCCCCCTTATTTCAAGGTTGACAAATCTCTGTGGTGGCAAAGGTGCTGTATTATTTTCAAGACTTTAATTTTTTCCATAGGTGTTGATCCTTGCTGGATGTACTCTAAACAGCTTGAGCGTATACATCTTGGGGTAATGGACATTTAATAATGTAAGTTTCATCATTTCACCCACTCTACAAATACCCAAATGTGAAAAGCAAGAAAGACTTCATTCAGATCAACTTCATTCCATTATGACCAAACTGATCAGTTTATTTCCTTATGTTCTAGAAGGGAAAAAAAAAAAAAAATTCTACACAAACTTTTGTGGTCTCACTTTGGCTACAGAGTTAAGGTAGTTTTCCTAGGGAACCAAAGTTTGGAAATGCAATCAATGTGAGTGTTTGACATCTCCCTGCATTTGTGAATTGCCCTGAATTCTTTGTCAAAGAAAGCCATCATTGTACCTGGAAAGAGGAGGCAAGCCAAATAAATAATATACAAATTCTAGGCTTTGAGGTTCAGTGCAGTATCCTGTCTTGCCTTCACTATCATTAGAGAGCCCTGATTAAATGACTCATCTCTAAGAGGGTAAAGACACAAATTATTGTAAAATCTGTCAAACCAAGAGTTCATACAAATTTCCTCTAATAATTTGTACAAACCCTTCAAGTGGTCAAAATTCAATATACCAGTAATCTGTCAAATAAAAGAGAATCAAATCAACAGGTTATTTTAAATAAACATAGATTTGCAGTAGAATCTGTTAGTTAAAAATACTTTTGTACTTAAAATTCATCTTTTGGAAAAAAAATGGGCAGAAATGAGATTTAAAATATTAATTCCTAATATTTTTCTTTAAGATTTATTTTATTGTTTTTGACAGGGAGAGAGAGAGAGAGAGAGAGAGAGAGAGAGAGAGAGAGAGAGAGAGAGAGGCAGTGAGACAGAGAGAAAGGGGAGGACCCAGAGCAGTCTCCATAGTTGTACATTATTAGTTTTTGACATAGTTTTATTCCACACAGGTGGGTGTGGGGCTGTGCAGGGCAGGAACTGGCTGGGGACCTCCCTCATGGGGAGCACACCCTGGCAGAAAGCACACCCCAGCTCAGCATATGGGTCTGCACCGGCTGGGACTGGGACTCCATCCTCTGATCCCAGGGCTGCAAGGCAAGTGCTCAACACGCTAAGCGTCCCTGAATCCCCCCTTCCTAATATTTTTAATAGGATGTTAAGCCTTTAATACAAATTTAAAATTCAGTGTCATAGGGACATTCGTGTTATTTTTTTTTTACTATCATGATTATTAAAATTTTTACAAAAATGTATGAAAGACTAAAAAGTCATTTTATGCCAAAGGAGACATGATTAAAATGACAAGTTTCCAAATAACATGAATAATACATCTCCCCTTTAACAAAAGCAAATGCAGTTTGCTCCTACATGTTTAAGCCAATCCATTTTTTTTTTTTGAGAAGAGAATAGGAGGAGGATAAAGAGATTTAAAGTTATAATTGTCATTTAACAAAGGCACATATTTGATTTGCGATTATAAAATAATTGCTATAGTAATTCTCAGTTTAGACAAGAGTAGTAGATTTTGATATAAATGAAAAGCAAATTATATTTCTGTTAATATTCAAAGTTACTTCTTTGGAACAGAAATATTAAAAATTACTCTTTATTATGCCATGAAAAAAGTGGAGCCCATGTTACAAAATCTTATTTATTTATACAGAGAGTGCCAAAATATATATATACAAATTTTAAGAAAGAAAAACCCATATTACAATGGTAACACTCAATATATACTGATAACAGAAAAAGGAATACAAGTCACATTTGACTTCTGCAATTACAAGAGGGGCTCAAAGTGGTCACCGTCAGCTTCCAGACACTTCTGATTATGGTGAACTACTGCTTGAGCAACAACGACCTAAGTGTCCACTTGTATCACTGCTCATGCCATTTCAATTTACCATGCATCTTAAACTTGTCACGAATGCGTGCAATTGTTAGGCATGTTGGAGTTTCTGTTGCATACTCATGCCTCCATTATCATTGTACTTCCACAACATTCTTGAATTTCAAATACCACTTCAAGATGGTCTTACGCTCCTCAAATGATGGCTATGCTTCTGCCATTTTCGTTGACTGTCCTGCCTGTTGCATGATGATGCTCATTTGATTAATGCCATCTTTTGAGCGAACATCATACTACACATTGCTACCATAATTCAGTTCAACTTTGAAAAGTAACACATAGATAATATCTCTTAAACTGTGTATACATATTTTTGGCATCCCCAGAACGTATATAAATATTTACTCCAAGAAGTACTAGGTCTACATTTGTGGAATACATGTCAAAGAGCAGCCTAAAATTTCATAGAACTTGGATAGAGAAGCTTAAAATGCCCTCCCCTCCTCTATAGTCTCCACCTCCCCTCCCCCATCAGAGAAAGTGCTCACATGAATGGTCAAAGGCAATCACCATCCTTGGATCTTGGAGACTGGAATTGGGGGGGCAAGGTGAGGAAAAGCCATAGCTCATTTATGGTTTCAGACCCTCCCCCACCCCACCCCATCACTGGGGCAGCAAAACGGCCCTGGGGCTGCCTCTGCAGTGAGAGCTGCCTGTGCACTCTGACAATCCCAGGGCTGGTTGATGAGCTGAGCTCCCCTTCAGGCCTTAGTTCACTTTACTTTTCTCTAGACACAGTCTTCCTTGCTACCAGGGTAGTAATAATAGCTTTGAGGGAAGTAAGATTGGGAGGTGAGCACAGGAGAAAGGAACGAAGGCTGTAAACTTGCATTTTGTTCTTATAGCTCCATGTGGTCCAACTAACTCAATCAGAAGAACACTTTGGGATTTTTCAGCTGAATCTCCAGCAAATAATAAAGAGTGTGCATTTTCCAAGCCTTTCCTTCTTCGAATTTCTCTCTTGTGGACTTAGTAGGGTGGAGTAAAGGTCATCCTGGTAGGTGACTGGTGAAAGCTTTCTGATGCCGAGTTAGATCTCTTGTTAAGTGACTTCTTGGTCAAAGATCAGGGAAGACTATCTTTTGCCAGAACAAGAATTAATAAGTACTTTTAAGTAAGAAAGTAAAGGTTTGGATTTCCCAAGTGTCAGAAGTCAGTCAGGAAGAAGGTTCCAAGAAGTTCCTTAATTTTCTTTTTAAGATAATGCTAAGTAATAATCATTTATTAACCACTTTGTTTTCTTAGCCCTCTAGCTGGTGAAGTCTTCTTTGCTGGACTGTTCTAAATACCTAAGATGATTTTGAAGTCACTCACACCTGCTGGCTGCTATCTTATGAGAGATGAACAAAAAGATGTTTGTTCATGTTCAAATTCAGGAAAATGACACTTAAAGCTTACAAAAAAGGTTCATGATTTCAGAGACTTTAAAATTGACATAAGGAGGAACAAAAGGGAACATTCTACAATGAAAAAATCCCTTGTGTATCGTGACCTAAGGATTGTGATGAACAACTTCTGTGAACTTAACATGTACTTTAAAAAAGTACTTAATGGCCTTAAAGAAAAGTTTGGCCCTCAAGCATGTGCTATTATTAAGTATGTAACACTAGAGAACTCATGAAAGGAAACCATGGTAACAGTCAGCGCTTTTGTTTAGTATCAGATAAAGTGGTAATGACACTGGGAAGCCCCTCCACTCATCCCAAAAGAGTAGTATTGAGTACCAGCTAATGTAGAGAAGAAAAGAAGGAACTGATGGATAACTAGCATTCTTGAACTTCAAATGTGGGTTACTTCCTTATTGCTGACAAGGAAAAAGCATAGAACACAGCCCACAACTGACTGCAATAATTTTTCATAACATGCCCAGAACTAAGATTGATATTTTATAGGATGGAATCAAAGAAATCTCCACACTGGGTGATACCATCTAATTACAGAATTCAAATTACTTTAGAATCTTCAAAGCACACAAAGAAGGATGTATAACATATTCACAATATGCTTCTGTATAAGCCATGCACTTTGATAATAAATCTAAGCCTTCATAATAAGAATAAAAATAACCATATGTAGTTCTTACGAAATAAATAATAACCATGAACAGCGCTGCTCAAAATTGAACTCATCTTGCTACTTATTCAAATGGAAAATTTCCCCTTTCACTGACAGTTTTGCCAAATCATTCGATTTAATGTTGAGAACAATGTTTTGTTTTTTTCTGAATTGCTAAAACTACTACACTCTAAAATCCTATAGCTAATGTTTAGCTGTACTCAATTTACTTGTATAAAATATACATACATTATTTTTGATAAATGTGTTAATGCTTTTAACCATTCTCTTATGTACAGTTGCCTCCATAAGTGGGTTTTCATAAACTACCTAGTTCAGATAAAGTTTAAATAATATTTTGAATTTCTTTCCTTTTTAATTTTAGAACTTATGTCATCTTCAAATTCAGAGCTTTAAAATATTAAAGTTTTGGAATAAAGACAATTTAAGGTTCTCAAAAACATTTTACTGAAAAAATGGGGATCACAAAGTATTACAAGAATCCTACTCATAGCTTCCCAAGGAAACAAAGCCCCAGAATTTAACAAGAGTTGTTCAATGGAAGTAAATTCAAGTTCAAAGAGATAAGAAGAAAGGAATAATTTTTATTCAGCACATACATGATCTGTGACAATTTTGAACCCTTTTGTTCTGCTGTGTGTGTTTCAGTCAAGAAACAGATGCTGCTGTGAATGCCATCCCCTGAAAACAGAGGTGAAAGCAAATAAATGCGTGAGAGCTGATATAAATGCAAGTCATTTTACAAAGAATTTGCACACATGAGAAATTTTCACAAGTCGGCAAGCTTTCCCAAAGTCTTGCCTTCATGAATATTGTTAGAACAAGTTGCATGGAACGCAGTCTGTGCCCTAAGAAATAGCATAATTCTCATTACCAAGGTGGAATTATTTAGGATCACCAAAAAACAGGGTTCAAGAGTAAAACAGCTGAAAAATCCAACAATCTGGTCTAACCTGGGATGCTCTGTCTCCTCACAGCCAATGCTCCGTCAGGCGACTTTGTCTGGCTGGCGGACTTAGTGTAGGGACTCTCATCTGCAAAGGTACAATGAAGGGTTTGGTTAATTTCCATCCAGTTTCTAATGCAGTGAAGAGTTTTTAATGGATTGCAGTCCTTCTGCCAGAGAGAGGTGATACGGGATGGTATGTTAGAAAGAGGAAGTAGAACTGGGTCCTAACCTCAATTTCACTGGAGGTCAAGTCATTTAAAATGCCCTGAATATCAGTTTATTCTATAAAAGAGGGGTATACTTTCTTACCACCTCTTAGGAGTGTCAGGATCAAGCTATCGGGTACATGAAGGTACAAAATGATAAGAAGTATGCAAATATAACATGCAAATTATTTGACTGTCACATAGATTCATTGATAAATATATACCAGTGAATATCAGTAACAGGAAGACAAAGAAGGAATAAAATGACTCAAGGGCACTGAGAATAATCAGGTAGAAGAACAAAGAAAATGAAGAGAAATGTTATATTTCAGACAAGCAGATGACAGAATATTAGTTTCGCAGGGAGTTAAAGACACACAGAATTAGTGGGTTCTTGAAAGTGTGAACTGGCATCCAGGGCCAAATGGAGGAAACAGAGACATTCAGAGTAAGACCAGAGAAGGAAGGTTGAGAAGAGAAGGAATGATGGTTTGGCAAAAGAAAGAGGTATACTGCAATATGTTCATTTTCTCTTTAGAAAGAGATGAAAATAATTTGCAGAACCATAAAAAAGAAACTGAAAAGACAGAAGGACTAAAGTTCAGTATATCTGTGAAAGTTAGGTAAAAGGCTGAATGAATAAAACATTAGGTGACTGATCATAGAGGTAAAGGAGCCATCAAATTGTAAATAAAATAAAAAATTTTAATCTAGGAAAGGATTTAATCTGGGTTGGAATACAGGAGTAATGATCTGGAATGGCAAACATTAGGGTTAAAATGAAAAGAAAAAATTCTTCGTAGTTTGCATGGGGACATTTGCATAAAGAATTATAAAAGAGATGTCTGAGTAACAAACATTTTTGAGATTAGGATGTATACAGACTCAGTAAATATAATGTAAAATTATTATCTAGCATATCTAGTCAAGCTAGATGATCCAAATGTTACTTCAGGACACACTATGAGGTTTGTTTGTTGTTATAACAGGTAATCATTAAAGGATTGAAAAGAACCATATTGTGCAAGGCAAACTAAATTTATTAAATGTAACAAGAATTTAATTCAGCAACAAGGCTTTATCATCTGAAAACATTAATTCTCCCAACTAAGTGGTTTGTGTTTCAAAATTGAGGAACTTTATTTCTCTCTATGATGTACTTCTGATTGAAATGACTCAGGATTTCATCATAAAACTAGCAAGGTCTTTATAAGCAAAGACAGAAAGAAAGATTAACATTGCTGTAAAGTGCAATTAATTAAAAAAATTGAACTCAGACTGTTTGATGTTTATATTTCATTTGTTCCACAATTCTTTATATTCTTCCAACCATAACCTACCAATGTTCAGACACCAATACAATCAATAGCATCAAGCAGTATTTTATATCTTCAACTGTTCACTTTGCAAATGCAATTTTGAGTGTGATCACAAACCACATAAAAATATATATAAGCATTACACTACAAAAGTCTCCATTTGCCCCACTATTTGCACGAGTATTTGAGTGCTTTCCTCACAGTGTTGATTTAATAACCAGGCTATCTGTCAGTTGGTCTATCTATCATCTATCTATCTATCTATCTATCTATCTATCTATCTATCTATCTATCTACCATGTTTCCCCGAAAGTAAGACATCCCCCGAAAATAAGACCTACTTACAGTTTTGCCTCTCGCTGAAATATGTATAAGGCATCCCCCCCGAAAATAAGACCTAGCGCATTTTTGGGAGCAAAAATTAATATAAGACACTGTCTTATTTTCGGGGAAACAGGGTATCTATAATTCTCACCCATTAAAATAAATTACTATATGTTAAAATCTGTATTATTTATAAAGCCAATAAAAATATATGTCTTTGATTATCCAATAATTTGAAATTGTATTTAGGAGTACAGAGCACTGAGTAAAGCGATAGAGAGCATAACAACCAGTTTTAGGAATAGCATCTTGAAAGGTTTTTCTCAGTTTTCAACTTGTCAAGAGTCCAGCCAATTAAAGTCTTTGGTTGAATATAGTGTTAGATTTCTTAAAAGGCAATATGAGATTTGCCCAGGAGACAAAGAAGTCTTTTGCATTTGATACTCTATTTTCTTTTTTAGATTTATTATATTGTTTTTGACAGAGAGAGACAGAGAAGGGGGAGAGCCCAGAGCAGCCTTCATAGTTGTACGTCATCAGTTTCTGACATACTTTCGTTCCACACAGGTGGGCAGGGAGCCATGCAGGATGAGAACAGAACTGGGGGCCTCCTGCATGGGAAGCACACCTCAGTTCAGCATATGTGTCTGCACACTCTGGGGCTGGGATTCGATCCTCAGTCCCCAGGGCTGCAAGGCTAGTGCTCAAACCCCTGAGCCACTACAGCATTCCCTAATACTCTATTTTAAGAAGCCATTTCTTTAGTTTATCTAGTTTGTATTACAGTAGTAAACCCTGGTAAAGTTTTTTTTTTCTTTTTCTAAATTTATACTGTATTTGAAAATAGAGCGGAGGTAGTCTAGTTATGTACATTCTTAAAAGGTTCAAACTAAATTATAGATGGCTACCTGGCTAGTCTCTATATATCCATTCCCCAGATTCCACCATCCCTCTCTGTGTTGAGTGTTCTTACTAACATATGCAAAAGTAGACAATTATCTAGAAGACAGAAGTTGCATTGGTCAAAGCACCAGACAGAAATAAGTTCCATATTGCTTGCCAAAATCAATCAAGGTGAAAGTAGTAATTTGTAATAGAAGTGAGGCAGATATTGGAAACATTTATCATGAGATTAAAGCAGAGAACAACAACAGAGCCACATGGTACCATTTAACACTGTTTTTAAAGAAAATTTTCCTAAGAATATCACTTTATTTAAAACCTCTAAGAGGCATCATGAACTCTTTATAAAAAGCTACCTATCACAGAATGATCATCAACTCTCATGATGTGATTTATTCACAATCAATTCCTTTTTTAAAGGTTATTTTAAATTGTTTGAGAGAAAGTGTGTGTGTGTGTGTGTGTGTGTGTGTGTGTGTGTGTCTGAGAGAAAGAGAGAAGAGGAGAGCCCAGAGCAGTTTCCAAAGTTGTACATCATTAGTTGTGATATGGTTTCATTCCACATAAGTGGATGGGGAGTTTTGCAGGGCGGGAAACAAACCAGGGGCTTCCTGCCTGGGAGACGAGAACTTTCACTGCCAAGCCAGGCAGTTACCAGTTGTGCCACAGTTCAACGTAAGGGTTTGCATGAGCCAGGCCCGGGAATCAAACTCCAGACCTCGAGATTGGGAGGGAAGTACTCAACTATCCCAGCATCCTCTCAACATCAATTCTTTTTTTTTTAAAGGGTATCTTTTTCTTTTTTTATTTATTTATTTTTATTTTTGACAGAGAGAGAGAGAGAGAGAGAGAGAGAGAGAGAGAGATACAGAGACAGAGACAGATAGAGAACTGAACTGGGGGAGCTCCCAGTTCAGCATATGGTTGGTTCTGCACAGGCCGGGGCCGGGGCCGGGACTCGATCCTCGGCCCCCGGAGCTGCAAAGTGAGCGCTTAACCCACTGAGCCATCCCGGCTTCCCCTCAACATCAATTCTTGATTCAAACTTTGTTCAAAAATAGAAATGGAAGGAAGACATTGAATCAATCAATGGCTGTTGGTGCCATAATAGGATACTAAAGGACAAGAATTTCGGGGGTATATTTTTAATCCTTGAGTATAAAGTCATGGAGAGAAATGGAGTCTTCTATAGGTTTTTTTCTGTGTGTGTTCCTTAATGAAGATTTGTAGATATAACACTAGAATTCCATGATTATAAAGGATGATCTAAAACACTCTTTCATTTTATAGTCAGGACTTGAGGCCCAGAGAGTTAAATTTATAGAAGGATATATATACATCTAAAGTTATTCTAGACTATATTTCTTTTATTCTTATTCCCGTGCTCTTTCTTCCTTATGCATTTCCTCTTGGATGCACAAGGAGATCTGATAGGTTATTGGGTACACATTTCCATGTCACATAGGTAATTGAATGGACACATAGTAATTGAATGGACACATAGCTCCTGCAGAGACCTTGCATAATGCAAGTTAATTCCCATAGAGAAGACAATGTAAAAGAGCAATCAGAGCCAAGTGTACACAAACCTCATTCTCCACTCCTCCACATATTTGTTTGCTGAAAATAAAGTACACTTAAATTGTACCACAGAATTAATTTATACTTGTAAGTTCACCTTTTTGAAGAAAAAAATTAAAATAATTGACAATACAATTCACTGTTCCTCAATAAGGACCTCAAAAGTTTCATTGAATTATAAGAGCTCTGTTAATACTTCTCCTTTGTTTTATTGGGGAGACACTAACTAGATGCTCAACTTCCATGCAGTTACATTAATTAATTAAAAATAGGTCAAATAACCATCACTTTGCATTTTTGTATCTATGACTCTATTTGTTTTGTTTGTTCATTTATACTGCTCTTTAGATTCCACATATAAGTGACATCATATAGTATTTGTCTTTTTCAGTGTTATTTCACTTACCATAATACCCTCTAGATCCATCCACGTGGTTACAAATGGTGAGATTTCCTTCTTTTTATGGCAGAGTAACATTCTATTGTATATATGTACCACAATTTCTTTATCTAATAGTCTATTAACGGGCATGGGGGTCGGGCGGCTGACTGAGAAGGATGAAGGGATTAGGAAGTAAAATTGGAAGTTACAAAATAGTTACAGGTATCTTAAATATAGTCAATAATATTTAAAAAACTATGTATAGTGTCAGATGAGTACTGGACTTATGAGGAGAATCATGTCATAAATTATATAAATGGCTAAGCACTATACTATACACCTGAAACTAATATAAAATAATATTAAATGTCAACTATAATTAAAAAAATATGTAGTCACAAGATGTAAAGTACAGCACAGGGAATACAGTCAGTGGTATTGTAATTGCTATGCATGGTATCAGATGGGTAGTAGACTTGTTGGGGTCACTTTGAGAGGTGTGTAATGTCTAATCACTATGTCATTTTGTATACTTGAAACTAATAAAAATAATGAGGTCAAATAACAAGGACAGTAATCAATCAGTAGATAATGTCTCTAGAACAGTGCCTGACACATAGTATTCATTAAGTATTTGCTGATAGATAAATGAATTATATTCAACTTTTCAAATTACAGCATGTATTATAAAGATGCAATATGGAAAAGTCATTTTTTATGAGCTACTCTCCCTCCTACCTCTGATTTTCTCTTTCTAGGTTTATAGCCTATCCCTTTTAAAATCACAGGATCACCCAACAGCTATTAAGTATTGAACTATAGCATGTAAAAGTCTGTGACTCTTTATAAAACTAATATTAAAATGTATTTCCTTTAATTTTCATTTAGACTATAAAAGAATTTATTGAACATCCCCTGAAATAATGCCTTTAAACAAAAGAATTCTGATTTTCATACCAGACTCCCAGCCTTGATTTTGCTGGTGGATCATTTAACAAGCGATCTGTATTGAAATTCACTATAGGGGCAAAGCGGACATTCAGCTAGTGAGCTGGTGCTCACTGAAGTGAATTCTGCAAGGAAATTATTAGGGGCATCTCCAAGTGTCAGAACTATCAGCCTTTTCTAATAGTGTCTTAGCAGATAGATAATCACTGCCACACATGATGGCCACCCACTGTCATATGGGGTGCATATTGGTCATATGAAGGAAGAGCATGGGTCTCCCTTACAGTGACACCCAGTGAGGCAACGAAAAATCGCCTCCATTGAATAGAGAATTGACACTGTGACAGAGGCACAAAAAGGGCTTAGTCAAGCATACACTTAAAACAGGAACGGAACAACGTGCTGGGGCCCATCTGTCCTCATTCCTTCCATTTTGGCCAGTCTCCCCATGCGCCAAACACAGAAGGGGCAAACGCAGCTCATTTGTTTCAAGTACATATTCCAAGTGAAGCTGGTGTTACAAACTTAGGAAGTGAACAGAAGGTACCTAGGGAGCATTGCTTTGTTCTGCATTACAACCAAAGCCCACGTCGGCGCTGAATCACATCTCAAGGAATGGAGTCTGGGCCCCTCATGCCATAACCTCGAATGGCTGCCTGGCATCAAATAGCTTCCCTGTGTAATTGGGCTGCTTCAGGTCTCTCCCATTCCTGGGGTCTGGCCTTCCCACAGGAACCAGATATGACTATGGTTTCAAGAATTTCTAGCTGTGTTCAGGGTTTTGTTGAAAAAAAAAAATTAATTTCCTCTGGCTGAGACTGAGCATCCTACGCTAAACAATTCCTGGCAACTAATTAAACACAACTGAGGCAACTGCTAAGCCAGCAGATCCCTTCACGTCTTCATTAGAAAAAAATATAAAAGGCATTTTGTGCAATTAGACATTGTATGACCATTTGGGAGCAGCGGGGAAACAGGCAGTTCATGTCACAATGTTCATGCACATCATTACAAACTCAGAAGAAAACTCTGTTCTTCATGAATGAACAAAATGAAATCTATTGTGAAGGAAATAATCTGTCCCTTGAAGTCAATTACATTTCACCAATTTTAGTGCCTACTATGTGAAACTAGGAATTGATTGACTAAAATATAAAATTTGAAGTAGAATGGTGATGCAGGAATCTGTATTACGGTACATCATAGGCTTGAGGTAGGAACGTGTGCTTTGTTAGCTGAGGGGGGAAATGAGCATGAGCTTGGTAGACAGAGAGGGGAAGCGAGCTCCCCTGCACTGGATTCACACGTTCAGAAAAATCAGGAAGCAGGCTATTTTAATTTTCAGCTAACACTGACATTTTGTGTGGTGTGGGACCATAACCTTTCAGAACTCAGGTCCTATGAACAACTTATCTCAGCCTAGCACCAACATATTGTAGGTTGGCTGTTTCTATCCTGTGGACACTAAATCTCCAGTTCAATTTGGCACACTAAAATTTAAGCAAGATTTTCTGAAGGGTAGCTGTCAAAGTGTTTTGATAATAGAACAAATATGCCTTTATCATCTCATTAAAATAATGTATAAGGGAAAGCCGGGATGGCTCAGTGGGTTAAGCGCTTACTTTGCAGCACCGGGGACCGAGGATCGAATCCCAGCCCTGGCCCGTGTGAACCCATATGCTGAAATGGGGAGTGTCCCCAGTTCAGTTCTTGCCGGGGTGAGACCCTGGCCCAGTTCCTGCCCTGTGCAGCCCCACCCACCTGTGGAATAAAACTATGTGGAAAAACCAATGATGTGCAACTATGGAGACTGCTCTGGGCTCTCCCCCTTCTCTCTGTCTCTGTCTCTCTGTCAAAAACAATAAAAATAAATCTTAAAAAAAATAATGTATAAGTTTTAGCACAGTGTCCTGCATAATTTAAAGAAGTGCAAACTCAAAGATAAGGCCGAAGATTGTACTTCAATTCTAAATAGTTTTTATTTTTTTAAGTTGAAAGTGAGAGAGAGAGAGAAAGAGGGGGTTGGGGGAGAGAGAGAAGGGGAGAGGGTCCAGAGCAGTCTCCATAGTTGTACATCATTAGTTGTGACATGGTTTCATTCCACACAGGTGGATGTGGGGCTGTGCGGGGTCTCATGGGAGGCAAGAACCTTCACAGTCATCGTGGTGATTATTAGTTGCACAGCAGTTCAGTATATAAGGTTGCATGGGCCAGGGTCAGGCATCAAACCCTGAACCTTTTAAGATTGAGAGGCAAGAGCTCAACCACTGAGCTTCCCTAGCATCCCTTAAACACCAGAAGGGTGTGAGAATGATCTGAGCTTCATGGCAGGAGGCAAAGGCAGCATACAGTACTTGCCTATTAAGAGATGATTTCGCCCCTCCAATGGTCTACTTTCCCTCCTCTTATTTGTTTGCATGACATTAATATCTATCCTTGACTCTATGAGGTTTCTTACAGTTTCATAATCTAGACAGAAATGTGCTTTATGTTCTTAAAGGGGACCAGGGCTTTTGCTTTTTAGCATTAAAGAAATATCATCTGAAGAGAGCACAACTTCATCTTTAAAACATATGTATAGTGGTTTATTAACAATGACAGAATGTTCTAAAAAATTATGTTAATCACACTCACAGAATCATTTCAGGGATTAAATATTACACCTAAGCACCAGCATTACGGACACACTCAATGGTTTGGTGTTTACCTGGAGAGGAGGGAGGGGGGGGAGGGAGAGTTGTGGGGAGAGGGGGGAGTGGGCACCAGATATATGGGGTTGGAGGGGGACCTGATTCTGGGAGCTGGGCACATAATGTGATGCATGGGTGATGTGGAGTTGTACATAGGGAAACTGTCCGATTGTTACCAACCAATGTCACCCCATTAAATTTAACAATAAAATATAATAATATTAAAAAAAAAAAATTACACCTAAAAGGAATGTCAACTACACAGCTTATACAGTTGAAAGCCTGTCTTGTAAGACCATTTTTCTCCCTCGTTGCTCTATTATCTAACTCCTTGCAACTCCAACTGTGGTTCACGGACAAAGCATGTGTATCACCTGTGAGCCTGTCCAAAATGTAGAATCTCAGGCCCCACCCAGACCTACAGAATCAGAGGCGACATTTAACAAAATCTCCAGGTGAGTTGTATGAACATAAAAGTTCGGAAAGCCCTGATCCAGCTAATTTGATCAACAGCAATGGTGCAGGCAGTGAAGATATAGCTGTCCTGATTGTCACCGGATTGTGTCAGTGGCAGCCCACAAAGAACCTGGCAGAATAGCTTCAATAGTACCCCCAGGACTCAAATACTATAAGCATCAAATTGCTTATGGAATGATTTCCTCAAGTAGAAATAAAAATGTTATAGTATTATGGTTTTGAGTGAATCCCAGTTTTTCTGATCCACTTAACATTTTTTTTTTAAAGCTCTAAAATGGCTTATTCATGGGAATAATTGCATACACCTAAGGTCAGACTACTTGGAGGGGTTGATTGATTGTAATAATTGATTAGCCAATTTACACTTGACGGTGGGGACAGGAAATAGTATTGAGTTACTGCCCCCCAGCTTGTAAAGGATAACTGAAAATGAAAAGTTATGTTCTACCTCATGTTAGAAACACATGGGAAGAACCTCCTTAAATTCTTTCTTCAGACGCAAAGTCACTTCCTTGCATATTGCAGTTCTCTTGGACTTGGAATCAAGAAGGTTTACAATACAGAACCTGACCTATGATCTTCACACAGGGATAAATAAGACTGCCGTGATCCCCGAGCATCTGGTCACCCTTGTGGAGCAGTCTGGTAACCGTGCTGCTCCGTGATGTCTGCAGGCCTTTTGGAAGAGTAATTTCTCAAGCCAGGTAAATTCGCAAATCCTCTGAAATGAATGAGCATGAAATTGCATATTTTCTGCCAAGCATTCCTACTGCTTATGTATCTGAATCACAATGAAAACTATGCAGGGAAAGCCGGGATGGCTCAGTGGGTTGAGCGCTCACTTTGCAGCGCCGGGGACCGAGGATCGAGTCCCGGCCTGTGTGGACCCTTATGCTGAACTGGGAGATCCCGCAGTTCGGTTCTCTCTCTGTCTCTGTATTTCTCTCTCTCTGTCAAAAACAACAACAAAAAAAATTAACAAAACAAAACAAAAAGATCTTTCTTAAAAAAAAAAGAAAACTATGTGTTCTCCTAGTATGGTTTCCAGCAAAAACAGATGAGCAATAGTTTGAGTGGTCACAGACCAGTCACATCATCAAAGAATCTAGAGGGATGGACTCCATGATGGAAAGCTCGTTTTCATTGCCACATCGGATCCCAACTTGAAATATTAAAATCTTAAACTCAGTACAGCTTCTACATTTTCTCCATGGAGAGGGGCCTATATCATTTAAATCTTTGGTTTACGCATTTGATTATGCCAGTTGGTATTCTCAATATCGCAACTATGAAAGATGCATAGGTTCAACAAGTACGTAGCATTAGAATAATAATCTGGTGAAAATATGAATTACTTCATGGGAGTGAGTGATGGCTATTTAAAACCACACTTGTTAATTATGATTTAAAAAGTTTACCATTCTTCAGGAAAAATGGATGCACTGATGTGGGTATCAACAGGCTAGGCTATATCTAAGTATTCTTGGAAGTCATAAGAACCAATCATTTTATGTAATAGCAACTAGAACTGTATGGCAAGATTAATAGAAATAAATAAGACATCTGGAGAAATTAAGGTTCCCCTAATTTTTTAAACCAATGAATAATATGGAACTAAGAAGTCACTGTGATAACATATTAATCACAATTTAGAATATAGTAATTTTGAGGAAAAAAATCTAAACTAGTACATAGATTTTCTTGAGGTAACTCATGAAACAAAATGTTAAAAATGTCTTCATTGAAAAGATTGCATGTTTTCTTTTTTAACATTTCTATAATAATGGTAACAGCTTCAAAACTGGTTAATTAAATGATTATATCTCCTGATTACTTAAATAATTTTTCTTTCTTTTCTTTTTTTTTTTTTTGCATTTTTAAGCTGTAGAGAAAATGATGGAGCTTTTTTTGTAAAATCAGGGCTCTCGAAGAATTCTTCTGTTTCATGATATTGCTGCAAAGGTTTCTATATTTAGAAATTTTAATATAATAGTTGCTAGAATGAAGTCAAGGTTGATGCAAAAAGAGGAAGCAGAATGCAATCAGGATGACTTCAAGAGGATTAAATTTTACAGTGTCATTAAAAAACAATTATTCACATGTATCTGTGGGGCAGGATATTTCAGTTTAGGTTTGATTATCGAGAAAATAGACTTTAGAGCCGCCACCTGTTGCTCTGAGAGTCAATGAAGTGATGACATTTCATAACACAGGCAACTTTCAAACCTGGGTCAGTGGCTCAGTATTTTTCCTTCTTTTTCTTTTTTTCCCTTTTTCTCTGTAAACCAAATGTAGTGTAAACTGAAACAAATGTCAATTATTGGCATGTTACTGTATACAAATCAATGATCAGATTGTCACTACTGCTGGCAAATTTTTAAATAAAACTGAAAAGAAAGTTATTACCACCACTGTTCAGACTATTTCCAATATACAGGCTGAGAATTTGTTTCTATATCTAGCATCCTGGAGTAATAGAAAGGGAAAAATGAATAGTATATATTTGTAACCTTGAGTAACATTTTGGAGCTAGAGGCTCAGGCTGTTTTCTTCAGGGTCATTGATCAAACTGAGGCATAAAACCCACATGTGACTGCCTATATGTGCCAAGACCCATTGTATGAATCCTAACTCCCTCCTTCATACCGGCATTTCTAGTGGCCTTAGAAACAATGCTCAAAAGGATGTTTCCAATATGCTGATGAAAACAAAAGCTTTTTCTAGGAGTCTATTTTAATTAATAATCAAAACAGGGAGACCAGAGATGAGACTTTGTGACAAAGGAGAAAACAGAAAGCCAGAAGTTATCAGAGCACAAAGCAGGTAAAGGAAAAGTAATTTCCAGGTTGAAGTCCCTAGTTGTACATAAGGGTTACAAATTATGTGAAGAAAGTTTGATTGTAATCTTATAAGATTTCTAGATGCTTCTTTCATTATACGTCAATGTCTTGGTTTCCTCTACAAGTAATCCACAATTTCTTACAAACCTTTACTTCTGAGTTTGTGCACATTTTAATAAGTAGTTTAAGAATACTTGAGTCAACCACATTTTTTGGGGGTCTGGTCTTATAATACTAATAGTGCTATAACAATTACAGCTACTACTTATTGAGCACACATTATATGCCAGAATGAGTCTAGGTCCTTTAGTGTGTAATCTTATTTCTTCTCACAACTTAATATAATTTAAAATAACAGGAAAAGATTAACTTATTTTACAAAGGGAGTCCTAGTTTTAAGAAAGAGCTTGTCACTGTTCACTACAGTGCTTTTAAATGAAACTACTATACTATTATAATAAAGCCTAGGTCAGTGTTGCTGTACTACATGCCCAGCACTGTGAACAGCAGCTCATATACCTTATCAATATTCACAACAATGTAATTATGCTGGTCCTGTTATACTGTTTGAAATATGAGGCTATAGAGGCTTACAGAGATGAAATGATGTGTCTAAAATGTACACAGGAAGCAAAATACAAAAATAAAGCTTCAACTTACATGTCTTTATAGTCTGCTTTTCACCATCAGGAGATACTATTTATCAAAATTAAATTCACATGCCTTTTTGAGTATGTGTGTGTGTGTGTGTGTGTGTAAAGAGAGGCAATTCTTCATATAGCAGTCACTACTGGGTTTACTTGGACGGACTATGTATCACTGATATAGGAACTTGGGGCTGCATTTGAAGATCTAGAATTTCAAGTTAGAAAAAAATATATCACCTCTCCCAGTTGTCAGATCTCACTTTCTTGGTTTAATTTATGATACAAGATTCAAGGTTTTCCCTGGCACATAAACCAATCAGTTGAAGGAATGCCTTTTGGCCAAGAAGTTCTAAACACTTTAGGAGATGAAATCTCAGTGAATTTATCTCCCTAACTCCTACTCTATCCCAACATTCTGTACTGATAGAGCATTTATGAACTAGTTCCTACAAGTGGTTTATCATCTTAAAATGAATAAATAGTGGGATACTCTCATTTCTCCTTTAGTATTCCAGACATGTTCATAGCCTGCTGCTTTACAATATTTCAAACCTTTCATTAACGTCATGCAGCTGGAGGGAGAAAATAAATCTTAGACCAGGCAACTTCCAGGAATGCAGTGAAGAAAATGGCGGTATGACTTGTGTGGTTGGCCAAAGAGATCACTGAGTCTGTCTCTCTTCTCCTGCAAGCTCTCTAAGCCCATTTCTACAACTAGCCAGGCTCCAGAGTAGGGGTGGTGTAACCACAGTTCTCTGTGTGTCAGAATTACTGGGCAGATGGGTAAGGACTTCTTGCTGGACTCAAGAACTTCACAGAGAGCTTTTGAAACCCAGATGATTAACAGACCTATTAGTCATGCTTTCCCAGATGGTCATTTTCTCTGGCCTTGGCTTATTTCGGGACCTAGGTCTGAACTCACTTTCCAATAGATTTTTTGTTTTAAAAATTCCCAAATTTAAGCCCAATTTCGAAGTGAGAGCCAGTCTCATTATCTACCATTTGAGAACCCAAAACTTCTTGCCAGGTTGAGAGGTGAGAATTACATGTGGATCTCTAGGGGATAACATATTTTATACATATGCCTGAATTGTCAAATAGTTTTTTAATTCATTGCTAGGTCAAGCAATAACAGATGACTGCTTATCTAGCAGATGGCTACTTATCAAACAGAGGATGTATATTTACAATTCATGATGAAAGCAGGATTTATTGTGGCTGTCAGAATCCAGGGAGTCCATGACTTTTGTTATGTGAAGCTATACTTTGTATCCTCTCTGGTTTTACATTAAAAGGCAATGGTTATACAGACAAAACCTGGCATGGGTATTAGACAAAAAGTAATTTTTGTATGAAAAACACCAAATCCACTTTTAAAGGGTTTATTTTATTGTTTTAAGAGAGAGAGAGAGAGAGAAGGGCCAAGAGCAGACTCCATAGTTGCATGTCATTAGATGTGACATAGTTTAATTCCACATAGGTGGATGTGGGCTGTGTGGCGTGGGAATTGAACTGGGGGCCTTTCACATGGGAGGTGAGAACCTTCATTACCAAGCCATCCTAATGGTTACCAGCTGTGATACAGTTCAGCATATGGGCTTGCACTGCCCAGACTGGGACTTGATCCCTGGACCTTGTGGTTGCAAGGCAAGTGCTCAACCTGTTGAGCTATCCCGGCATCCCCCAAGTCCATTTTTAAAGCATTCAAATTTTACTGTCGTGAAAATTTCATAGTTCAACCTGCTCTACCACCTACTAGCTGTGAGACCTTGAACAAGTTACTTCTTCCTGAGCTTCAGTTTCCTCATCTATAAAATGGAAATAGTACCTACCTCACAGGATTGCTGTGAGGATTGAATAGTGTAAATAAAAAGCACCAGGACTGCTCTGACTCCAAGAGGTGATGGATGGTTTCATCCCTTTATTTGGTAGATGACAAAGCTGAATGATAGAGAAGACTCAACAGGGGTCCCTAGCAACACATATGTTTCCATAATCACCATACTACCTTGTGATAATCAACCTGCTTATCTTTATGAGATGAACTCCTTCCAGCAGGGATTTACTTTTACAGGCATAGATACTATTATCCTCAGTTTTACAGATGAGTAAACAGAAGCTCTGGGAAGTTAAAAATCTAAGCTGAACAGCTGATAAGTGGCAGACAGGATTCTAATGCAGGTCTGTCTGACACCAGAATGTCTCTTTTCCCAGTTTTGCCACACTGCCTCCATAAAGAGTTTGCACAACAAGACAACCCCTAGAGGAAAGTCTGTTATCTGACCATTGTAAAGCAATGAGTGCTGCCTACACCTGTCTTCTACTTTCTATCACAATGCAGAAACAGATACTTGACTTATCTTCTTTTCAAGGCAATGGGCTACCATTTGCTGAGCTTTTAGTTAGAAAAATTCATTGATATTAAATGGTCTTTTATGAATCAATTTGTCAGTGGCAAAATAAAAATTAAAACCCAAGTACCTAGATGTAAAGATTTATTTTGATTGTTTTTGACAGAGAGAGAGAGATACAGAGACAGAGATAAAGAGAAGGGGGAGGGCCCAGAGCAGTCTCTGTAGTTGCACATCATTGGTTTTTCCACATAGTTTCATTCCACAGGTGGGGGCGGGGCTGCACAGGGCAGGAACTGGGTCAGGGTCTCACCCTGGTGAGAACCAAACTGGGGGCACCCCCCAGTTCAGCTTATGGGTCGACACGGGCCAGGGCTGGGATTTGATCCTCGGTCTCCAGGGCTGCAAAGTGAGCACTTAACCCAGTGAGCAATCCCGGCTTTCCCCAAGTACCTAGTCTAATAGTCTAAAAACTATCAAATTATCTTCATTTGCTTCTGAGACAAATTATTCAGCCATACCATTTCCTCGTGAATTACTTGCTTGTCTAACTCTCTTTGGTTTATGTGTACTTCATCAACTTCACTACTTTTCCCCATAAATCTTGCCTGAACAAAGATTCAGCTGTTACAGTTAATTAGCAAAACAAAGAAAATCCAATTGAACTCCACGGAATGTGAATATTTAATTTTGAACAATTTTGTAGCAGTACACTCAGTAAGACTCTTTCAATTCTCCAATTAACAAATTACTGACATTTACAAACACTTAGAATAAAAGAAACCTTTCCTTCCATTACTGTTTGTCAGTTTCATTACTCAATTTTGGGTCTGCTTTGGGACACTTCCATCACAAAGTAATCATGTAAAACTATTGGATTCTATTAGCAAAAATACCTTAGAGGTATTTATACCTGAAACTTTCTCAGATTCACTCTCATCCGCCATATAACTTGCCTTAAGATATTTTAAAATTACATTGTCAAAGCTTTAGAAGGGTACTCCTAAGCATTTAACTCTGAGCCACAGGATATTTGAAACACAGATTTGTATGAAATTTAATATGTACTGAGTGACAGAAAAGTCACTCAGTATTTTTCAATGTAAACATTGCTCAAAGTTTCTAGATCAATGTATATCAATGCCATATGAGACAATCAGAAAGGTATCGGTAGCTATCTACATCTATTTCTACATATATATGCATACGTATACATATAAATATATGCATAAACACATATATACATATGTATTTCATAGATATAGTCATCCATAAATATATATCCATTTATTACACAAGCACTTTTAAGGAAAAAGTGCTTGTACAGATAGGAGAACTCAAAAGATCCCTTCACCCTAAGATATCCCTTTTCTTCTATTTTGCAAGTCAAATACAATGAGCAGAAATTAGAGACCACCATCCTTATCCCGGTGAATTCTTATTGAGAACTGCAGTAGCATGAACAAAAGCTTAGGGCTAATGGCAAGACTCACAATGGTACAGAGCTTATGTAATATTCCCAAATATTCAACTTTTAGGAAATATATGCAAATTTGTGCATAGAATTATATAGTTCACAGACTTTGGAATTCCACATTTAGGACTGCCACATTATATCAAGAGATGCTTTAAGAGAAATTGTAATTTAGCTGGGAGATAGCCTACAGACATGTAATGTGTGCTCACAGTTTGTAGAAGAACAGAACAGCTATGTGAAAGATTTGTTTATCTCAGTAATTCAAATGAATGATTTGGACATTGTAGAGGTGGGCATGATTACCATATGACATGTACTGTCTACACATCCACTGTATAAAGAAGTAGCCTAGAAATGTGTATGCGTGGCAGAGCTGTTGAACAATCTGGGTACTGATTATTTTTTTAAGATTTATTTTATTGTTTTTGACAGAGACAGAGAGAAGGGGGAGGGTCCAGAGCAGTCTCCATAGTTGTATGTCAACAGTTTTCAACACAGTTTCGTTCCACACAGGTGGGCAGGTGCCACGCAGGGCAGGAACTAGGCTGGGGGCCTCCTGCATGGGAGACACGCCCCCTCAAGCCAGGAGCCGAACTGTAGCGGGGGGGGGTGTGTGTGTGTGTGTGTGCAAGAACCAAACTGGGGGCCTCCCGCATGGGAAGCACACCCCAGTTCAGTATATGGGTCTGCACGGGCTGGGGCTGGGATTTGATCCTCGGTCCCCGGGGATGCAAAGCTAGTGCTTAACCCGCTGAGCCACCTCAGCTTCCCCTGGGTACTGATTTTAAGTGTTGCTTGCCTTAACACTTCTCCACTGTAGTAAAACTGTAGCCTTTATTAGCTTCTATTTTGTTTAAGACAAGCTTAACAAAACACTTGTTATTTATTAAGATAGAAAGAGTAAACACATAATAGTTAGTCTGGGTACAATAAACTTCAAATATTTGCTTCTTTTGACAATTAAGAATGTATTGCTTAAAATAAGTAAAAGCATTTGTAAATTATCTGAAAAAGCCACATTTATGCAAACAGAAACCATAAAACTGAAATATGTCAGCATCTCTGCTACTACTCCTGCCAGCATCTTTCCTCTAGGAAACGATTTCAAGGGATATTGTTTTTATTCCAATTATGAGAGATTTTAGCTAAAAATCTATTAGGTCAAAAAATTCTTTTGTTAAGCCAAGCAGAAAGCTTTGCTACCTTGTCATATATCTACAAATTTTATTGAAAAAAAAAAAAAAAGATGTTTCATTTGGTGGAGAAATACCAGAAAGCTTCAAAAACTTTGCATAATTAGACTATCTTTCTCCATTTTATCTTTTTTCTTTTGTCCCAGAACTTCCTTCTTGCATTACATATTTGTGTGTAATTGAGATGAAGTGTAATGTAAAGGCTGAACTCTCATTCTACTACCCCTCAGAATCATGTGAGTGTGAGCTGTTCAGTGCATAATTTCTATGAAACTTAAGGGTTGGATGTACATCCACTAAATGTTCTCCTTTCTTTTAGACTGAATTATGTAGGCCTATTACAAATTTTAGAAATAAAAAGGAGACATAATTTACCACATTTGTTTTTCCTGCCATCAGCAAAGATAAACTGATTGAAAATAGGTGAGAGAAGGTGAGTCTATTTTTCTTCTAGAACTTTTCTTTTTAAGGTTTATAGCAACAGAGTGCTTGTGCACACTGTCCTTATATTATACTCATGCAATGCCTAATGTCGCTTGGCTCATATGACTGCAAACAATTTGAACACAGGGATGTGGGTTCTTTTGTAGAGCGTTGATATGGTAATGTGGAAAGCACACAGGCTTTACATCTATAAAATGTTTGAACATTGGTCTCTCCATTTACTTCGGGCAAGTTACATAAATCCTCTAAGCTTTGATTTTCTCATCTCTCAAAAGGAAATAATATCTAATTTTCAAACTTGTGAGAACTGAGAAAATGAATGTAAAGATCCTGGTATATAGTACAGGCTCAATAATACTAGCTTCTCCATGCTACTTCAGCCTGGTATGATTTCATGGAATATATTGGGCATTTGATACATGTTAATTAATTATATTTAGTGGAAATAAAAATGATGTAAATGAAAATTTAAAAAAATATACAGAATTTTTCTTTTTCATTTGTTTTTGTTTTATTATGAGGAAATGACAGAAGTCAAACAACAGAGAACAAAAACACTGCTATTCACGTGTAACTGAATTAAGAATAGATGCGTTCTGAGAGGGCTAAAAATGACTCCAAAAAAGTGTAAGTAGGGGAAGCCAGATGGTTCAGCAGGTTAAGCGCTTGCTTTGCAGCCCCAGGGACCGAGGATTGAATCCAGGCCCTGGCCTGTGTGGACCCATACGCTGAACTGGCATGTGCTTCCCATGCAGGAGGCCCTCAGGTCAGTTCTCAGCCCCTGGTTTGGCCCCGGCTCAAGGGGGTGTACCTCTCATTCCGGAGGCCCCTGGCCCAGTTCCTGCCCTGCTCAGCCCCCGCCCACCTGTGTGGAAAGAAATCACAATGAAAACTGATGACGTACACTATGGAGACTGCTCTGGGCCCTCCCCCTCACTCTGTCTCTCTGTCTCTGTCTGTCTCTCTGTCTCTGTTTAAAACAACAAAATAAATCCTTAAAAAAAAAAAAAGATGACAGCCTTCATTTGATCCTACAACACTCCCCACAGCCACCTCCCATTAAAAGAAAAAAAAAAAAAAGTGTAAGTAATCCCCAGAATACACATAAAACTTATTCAGTATAAAGCATATCTTTAAAATATGGTAAATCTCCCAGAAGTATAACTTAGTTGCCTAAACTACTCCTAGATACAAAAAGATGGGCAGATGCCTATCTTTTATGGTACTAAGATATCATTTATTAAATTACCACTTTTATAGTGCCTTGGTGGCCCTGGAAATAATGCTCTTTAAAAGGTTCAAGTTAGAATGAAAGAGACAATTTGATCATCTGATCCTTAATGCCTAAGTATCATTAATTGCACAAATCTGGTTTGCATTTGTTACACTAAGTATCTCCCTGACATTGTTTTGTACACCACCCAATTAAGATGCACATTCTGTGTACACATATAAAGTTTCCTACATGTTACAGTTCAGTCCAGAATTTTAATTAAATAAACTGAGAAACAACTGAATAACAAGACAGCCACTGCTTTTAAATAATAAGTATGCACCAGTCCCCTTGCTTTACATGATAAATGATGACAAAGGACAGGGCAGTATCATTATCCAGTTTGGCAATAACTGAGGAAAAGAACTTTTAAATTTCTTTCTACAAAATTTTATTTTACAAGTGAAATAAGGCAAAAGGCGAGTACTGTTGGGTATTATAAATCATCTCCCAGCTAGGAAGAGATGGGTTGGAAGGCTGCCTACAGCACAGAGATTTGTTCTCTTTTCCTGAATCACTATTACGGTGCCATTACTTTCACTGGGTTTAGGTTTATTCTGTGCAAGCATAAAAAATATGCTTCCACATCCTGGAGTTTAAAACTATAGAAACAGCACACACTTAAAATGCAGTGTAGGTAGCTCTCATTTCTTCAGATTTCTAGAAGTCACGTCTAAGACACATCACTTTCAATGTTATTTAAAAAAATTCCCTGATGGCTTTAGTCTCCATATTCTGGCAGCATTAAGAGAGCCAGTCTTGCTGTCTCCTTGGCTCTGGATATACCCGATGGTCCTGCTTCCCACCTACCTCACCAACCACACCTCTCAGCCTCTGGGGTTGCACCCTCCTACCTCCTACCTACCCCTCCCTCTCCCTCATTCAGACCTGCAAATACAAATATGTGCCTCCTTCTCCTACCCATACCTCCCTCCTTCCCATTCACTTCCATGCCCTCACATGCTGATGACTCCCCATATTTATGTCTGCGGCCGTGACCACCCTCTGAGTTACAGACTCGGTTTACAGCTGTCTCGCCTGGCACTCAGCTTGAATATCAAAGACATTTCGATCTTAACATGTCCCAAATCGAATGATTACATTTCTCAGACCCAAAATCGCTGAGCTACTTGGATCTTCTCTTGTCCTTTCACTCTACCTCGAATCAGTAAACAAGATCTGCTGGCTCGCTTAGACTATCTCCTCACCACTTACTTTTCACCACGTACACTGCCACCATCCTGACCTCAGCCACCATCACCTCTCTGCACTATTGAAACACACTCCAGAGCTTGCCCACCTACTGCCCACATGATCGCCAGTTATCTTCAAAAACCAATAAGTAAATAAATAAGTAAGTAAGTAAATAAATAAAATAATCACATTACTCATTGGCTTAAAGTTCTCCAGAGGCTTCCCATTATACTTAGGATAATATTGAGACACCCAACCACAGTGTCAGGTATAATTTGGCCCCTACTTGCCTTTCTCACCTTGTCTTGTGTCTATCTCTTTTTCATTCACTACACTCTAACCATGCTGGCCTTCCTCCTGCTCCTTGACCATGCTCACGTAGTGCTCACCTTACAGCTTTTACTCTTGCTCTTCCTTCTACCTAGGACATTCTTCCACAGGACTTTGCACAACCAACCTCTTCTTAGTATTCTAATCTTGCTCAAATGTCATCTCTTCATCCTTGAGAATCCTTTCCAAATTTGGCCCTCTCTTTCCAAGCTACTCTATCCATTAACTTACTTTTATTTTCTTTCCAATACTTAAGACTTTCTGAAATGTCTACTTATTTACTTGCCTAATTGCCTGTCTCTCCCACTAGAATATGAACTCAATTAAGACCAGGGGCGTGGCATATATTATCTGTGTATTTTAGATCATGCAGGTTTTCCATAAGTATTTGTTGAATGCATATTTTGAATGCATTCCTGACCAACATATATATGTGAAAATGTGTAGATATACCATATAAGAAAGTCAAACAACTAAAATCCTTTATAATAATTTAAAATAATGAAATCACACACCTGGTCCTAGAGTTCAAGGACAGAGAAGGGCCTTAAAAATTACAGTCCATCTCCTTATTTTATGATGTTCTGAGACTCAGAGTTGGGCAGGGAGTCACTAAGAGCTCACAAAATGAGAGAGAGGCATCAAGCCCGGCTCTCACTGCAGCATCAACTATAGCTGGCTGCTCCACCTTAGGTATCACACATGGGCGATGGTGTACAACTCACTGACGCCACAGAGAAACCTAAATTCAGCGCCCAAGTACACACCAACTACGCATAGCAAGTGAAACTATGATTTTACATCATAAATTTGATTTATCTTAAGTGAATATGCTAACGTTCATGATGCATGGCAACCTCTTAATTAACAGTATGCTTGCATTATAATTTAGAATACCTTTTCAGGGACCACTGAATGACACATTAAAAAAAATATGACTAGTTAAGTTTGAAATGACACAGGTTCTCTCCATAAATACCACTTCTAAAAATCTGCATAGCTGCATCTCATTATCTGGGTAGTTTTAGCTAAGAGACATATGAGTACCAAGGGATTTCCTGGAAGTTGAGAGAGGCCTACGCTACTTTAAATTTTTGAGACAGTTGGTATTTGAGACAACTTCAATAAATAAATACCTAGGTATTACCTAAATAATGGAATAGTTTAAGTATTTACATTGGACAAATTAACCTACTAACCCCCAGATGAGTGCCTTATGGTTATGATTTATAAAATATGTTTATTCTTTGTACACTAAAGGTTCTGTGATCTACTGCAGGGACACACATGGTAAAACTGGAAGAGGGGCTCTCACCCCTTGTAGCACTGTTCAGGTATCTCCAGGACACGTGTATGCAAATAATGGTATAAGTCTAAGTGTGAGGGGCTTTATGAATGTGAGACCTAGCCCAAGGTGGCCCTGCTAGCACCCGGGATAGTCCATGTGTGTGTGACTTGCTCTGCTTTCTACCCTCTCCAGTGGCAAGTGGTGTAGGGACAGGATGGCAGGGGATGGGCAAGACATCAGCCTAAAAAAGCAGCTGAAATCGAGTGGACAAAAGTCTGGGTGTTGAGCACATAATGCAATACATAGGTGATGTCATGTAGATTTATATACCTGGAAACTATGTAATTGTTACCAACCAAGGTCACCCCAATAAATTTAACAATCAAAAAAAAAAAAAAGGAAAAGTAAGAGAGGGGCAGAACTGTTCTTGTCTCAGAACATGAAAAGCAATCAACCAGACAAGTAAAAATAACTGACGTGACTCTCTTCATCTCTCTCAACCCAGGGGAAATAGGAGAAGCTGTTTGGGAGTTGCAGTTACTGTGGCTGCAGCTCCAGTGAGGACTATCTGCTCTGGCCATGGCCAAATCCTGATGTGCACAGATCAGGCTTGAATTGAAACGAAAGTAAAATACCCACTTCCTAGAAGAAATATCAAAAGGCCTATCGGAGTTGCAGACGTGTTTTCTGAAAGGTCTGCTGGGTCCTAGAAGGGAAGTCGTAAAAGAAAAAAATAAACATTTCCTCAAGAGTTACAAAACAATTTGACAAAATGTGTGTGTGTGTGTGTGTGTGTGTGTGTGTGTGTGTGTGTGTGTGTGTCCCTTTCAACTTCAGAAAATCAGCTGGCTGGTGAGACTAGGAAATAACTCAGGCTTAATTATCCAAAGAGACACCATCTCAGGTCTGGCTCTTTCCTCCACATAGCCAAAGAGAAAAAAATATGTTTGTAAATTACTGCGTTGATCATCCTATTTATTTATTTATTTATTTATTTATTTTCAGTGACATTATTCCTTTAATAAGCTCTAGCTCTTAATTGTTTATACATGAATGATGTTTAATCGAAGCTAATGATATCAGAGTACTTGAATCACCATTTGAATTACTTTAGCAATATGAATGGCTCATCACATTCTCTTTTTATTTCTTTCAATACTAACTACCGGTAGAACCATTTAGTGGGAGTCCCAGAGATGGCCTGGATATCCCATGTTTCTACCCACTGTGGGCACATTCCAAGAGTCTAACAGACCACAAAAAAATAGTTTTGGTTAGAGATCAGTTTCTAAAATTTGCTCAAATCTGGGATATTTACATGCACTTGATATTAACATACCACAATTAAAACCCAGTAGAAAAATGGGCCTGTGATGTTATCAGAAATTCACAAAAAGAATACAAATGGCTCTTAAAAGAAAACAATGTTCAAATTTACTCATAAGAAATGCAAATTAAAGCCATAAGAATTTTTTTTCACTTCTCAAATTGGCAAAATTTTATAAATTGGATAATGTACAAGTACATACTAGTGAGGCTGTGGGGAAACAGGTACTGTCCTACCTTGAGGGTAGGAATGTAGCCTTCAAAGAGGGCAATTTGGCAATATTTATCTGCATATACCCTTTGGCCCAAGTTTCCACTACTGTGAAAATAATTTATGTAAAAGAAGATTTATTATAGTAACTCCATAATAGCAAAATACTGGAAACAATTCAAATATTCATAAATAAAGACAGGAAACAACTTACATGTCCACGAATGAAGGATTGGTTAAATAAATTTGAGTGTACCTATACCAAAGAATACCATGCAGCTATAAATAATGATGAACCACTTTTTGTGCCAATATGGAAAAATCCCCAAGATGTGTTTTTCAGTGGAAAAAGAAAAGCAACATACAAAAGGGTATGCATAGAATGTTATATTTCATTTTAAAAAGTAAAGTTATGACTATGAATCTATATTTGTTTATATTTACATAAAGAACATCTGGAAGAATTTTAAGAAACAAATAAACATAATATCCCTTTTGTGTATGTAGTGGTAGAAATTGGCTGGCAGGGGGATATGGAAGAGAGAAAATCTATTCATTCTATACCCCTTTACACATTTTGTGTTTTGAACCATCTGGTTATACCAGAATTTACATATTCAAAAAAATAAAATAAAGCATGACTAATTAGGATGCCACAATTTCCGGATATTCCAAAAATATATTGCATGTATATTACTGAATACACTTAAAATTTTCTCTGGCAACTTTCTTTGCCAAGAAATTCTAACAAATATCAAAAGGTAACAATTGAAAGACATTTCATGAATGTATGTGCATAATGAAACACGTATGAAGATCTATTAATGCATGTAGTGAATTCAGTTTCTTGAGAATTAGCATTGATTAAATGTCATACTTGTAAAACAATTAGGAATTAAGTTTATTAATAAAGACTGCTGAAAAAAGAGAAGGCATCATTATCTACAGTAAAAGAAAAATAAACGAGACATTCAGTAGTCATCACATATTATCTTGGCAACACCAATAAAGGGTTTGTTTATTTTATTTTATTTTTTTATAGGCTTATAATACTGGAAAGTTAAAACTCATTACTCTAAAAAATGACATACAGGCAGATACAAACCAAGGGTATTTCAAATATTCAGATAAAAATATAAAGGACATATCCTCTAAGTATGTTGTTGTTGTTGTTGCTGTTATCTGCAGTTTTGCCTGGATAATTTAAAATGAAAGAAAGAACCAAAGGTATCGATATGGAGATATAAGACAGAAATACAGTGTCCAGCAGAAGTAACGCCCCCTTTTTAGGAGCTAGTAATCTATACCAGTTCTTTTACTTCAAAATCCTAAGCATGAATTCTGTAACAGAACAGCTTCACTGCTCTCATTTACTGTTCTCTTGCCAGTCAGTTGATGGGCCATTTTACTTGAGGAAACCTGAAGCACACAGGTTACTAAGGTTACTAAGACAACACGTCTTTATACAATACTACTTAAAAAAGGGTGTTACCTCTGCTGGACCCTGTAAAATAAATGGAAACAATGAATAAAGAAAAACTTCTGGAGTTAAGGGAAAGCAAAACTATAACATAAGAGTTATATTTGTTATAAAGGACAACCAAAACTTCCATCAAGTATTTTTAGGTGGAAACATAATGTTCACAACTCACAATTTTAAAATGACACATTGAGAGCTAGGTATTAGATCATAGGGCCTACAGGTCAGTGTAGCATAGGAAAAAAATGGAAATAAGTACAGAAAGTCATTAAGGGTGGTTTTTCTTGGCTTCCCTGAATCAACAGCACACATTAGGGACTTTTTGTTTAATTCCTGTTGGCATCTTTGACAAAAATAACAGTGCACAGTGTTTGTATTACAGGTTCATTTCAGTAAGCTTCTAGTGTTTGCCACATATTGGATAAAAGAGAGGAGAGCAATATACATGAACACTGAAGGTGAAATCAATGAAGACTATAAAATAGCTAGCACATTAAACCTTTTTGTTTTTATCTGCCTTGTATAAGAAAACCAAAAGAAAAAAAAGACTTAAGGGTAATTATGAAGTAGTAACCTTAAAATGGTTACAAAGAACAAGTGATTAGATAGAGTCTGCCTAATTTTATCCTCCAGTGAAAGAGCAAACATCTGAAGATAATTCTGCATATACAGAGGATAAAGAAGAATGAGATTTTAGACGATATTGATTGACCATTATATGGTTTTGATTGTTAAAGAAGCAGTAAAAATAATTGATATGGGCGGGGGGTGGCGGGTGGGGGTTGAGACTACAGCCTCTTAACAAACCTCTTAATTGAAACAACTCTTATTTAGAAAGCACTTTACAATTTCAGTGCAGCTTTACTGCCATTCTTCCATTTGATGAGCTTGTATTATCATCTGTGTAATACAGATTATAGGTAGGGACCAAAGCTCAGAGACATTAAACTACCTGGTCAGGGTGGCACAGGTATAAAGTAATGGAGCAGAGATTCAAACCCAGTTCCTGACTATAGATCCTGTGCTCCATGCTTCACAGATCCTCAAGAATATATGGAGTAATCTTTTAAAAATGAGGCATTCAGCTCCCTTCTAGAGTAACTAGCCAGGGACTAAAGGCATTTGGACAGTGTGTGCCAATGAACTCTCAAAAGTACGCTCAGTGTTAGTTACTGATGCATACTGATGCACTGTCACCATCTAGGACCCTCTATTCCCAGCACCCAAAAGGCCAATATAATTGTGAGTCCTCAGCTGAGCGAGGAATTGATTTTCTCTTGATTCAAATTCCTGAGTAGGCTGCTCTGGAAACCTGGGAAAGCTTTGTTCTCACCTTCTGGACATCACACTTCAATATCAGACAGATGTTAACAATTAGAGATGTTCAAAGAGCAATAAACAATTAAGGGAGAGGCAGGAATCGATCTTATACTCCAGGTAATAGCTCTCTGAGGATATTATGCCTTTCTTGAGCTTGAGAACAAAAATAAGACCTTCATGAAGCTTCAAACCAGGGCTTAAAAAAAATTTTTTTTCTGGTTTTCCCTGATCAGCACCCCACCCAGCACCCCCTTTCCTTCTGACCAAAAGCTTCTTTGACTCTTTAAATGGGAAGAACAGCGTAAGGGGCTCATTCCTCATCATAAATTAAGGGTAGAATTGTAGAGGTTCTTTTGACGTCTGGAGGCTATCGCATGAGATTACTCACTCAGAGCATCTCATACTCCCGCAACATCTCTAATTGGCTCAAATTTACATACTTCTCAGATTACAAAGGCAGCAAAAGATAATAAATGAATTAAAATTTCAAAGAGATTATGTTAATTTTAGGAAAATATTTTGTAAAGTTCAGGGCATAGTGATTCTATTAAATTTTTTGTTGTATTGTGGTAAAACTCATATAACATAAAATTTACCATGGAGGCCGGGATGGTTCAGCAGGTGCAGCACTTGCCTTGGGGCCCTCAGGACTGAGGATTGAATCCTGGCCCCAGCCCAGGCTGGTTCGGACTCATATGATGAGCTGGGGCACACTTCCCGTGCAGAGGTCCCCAATTTGGCTCTTGCCCTGGGGTTTGGCCCATGGCTCGAGGGGGTGTGTCTCCCATGCGGGAGGCCCCCAGCCCAGCCCCTGCCCTGCATGGCCCCGCCCACCTGTGTAGAACCAAACCATGTTGAAATCTGATGACATACAACTACAGGGACTGCTCTGGGTCCTCCCCTTCTCTCTGTCTCTGTCAAAAACAATAAAGTAAATCTTTAAATACAATTTACTATCTTACTGTTTCTAATTGTACAGTTTACTGGTATTAAATACATTCATAATGTAGTACAAGTAACACCATTATCCAATTCCATACCAATTTTCATCTTGTAAATCTGAAACTCTGTAGCCATTAAATAATACCTTCCCAGTCCACCTTCCCCGCAGCTCCTGGAAACCTCTATTTTACTTTCCGTGTGACCTTGCCTATTCCAAGTACTTCAGATAAGTGAAATTATACAATATTTGTCCCTTTGTGTCTGGTTTATTTCACCTAACAGAATGCCTTCATGGCTCATCCACGTTTTAGCGTTTTATCAAGATTTTGTTCTCTTTTATAACTGAATAATATTTTACTGTATGTGAGGTGTGATAAGAAATACAGTAATGGGGAAGCCGGGATGGCTCAGTGGGTTGAGCACTCACTTTGCAGCGCCGGGGACTGAGAATGGAATCCAGGCCCCGGCCCGTGTGGACCCATGTGCTGAACTGGGGAGTTCCCCCAGTTCAGTTCTCTCTCTGTCTCTGTCTCTGTATCTCTCTCTCTCTGTCACAAAATAAAACTATAAAAAATACAATAAATGTTTAAATTTAAAAAACTTATTGAGACGTCATCAAGATGGTGGCATGAGAGGAGCTCTTGAAACCTCTCCTAGAAAGACAACAAATTAAAACAACTAAAATCTGATCACAGTCCTTAAGCAATGTATAGCCTCGGCTGAGGGACCCACTCATTGTAAGAAAATCTCTAAAGCTGGAGAAGTGGAGGCGAGTGAGAGAGAAAGAAAAGGAGCTGTGTGGAGACCCGTCATGGAGGGCGACCCGGAGGCCCACCCAGTGACCGACCCAGAGGCTGAGCCGAGTCCAGCAGAGGAGAGACTGATGGAGGTGGGAACTGGGGACACGGGTCCAGGAGCAGAATGACTCTGGGTGGGTGGGAGGCCTGGAACGGACAGAGGCAGAGGTGCAGACGCCAGAGTGCGGGGCAGGAGGCCGGAGTGAGGCACCAGCAGCAGCCAGAGATCAGTGTGGCTGACCAGTCACCAGAGTGAAGATCCAGCTGCTGAAGCTGGGGTTAGGTGGCTGGAGCTGGCGGCCTGCGGAGCGTGAGGCCGATGGCTGGAGCCAGTGGTGGGTGTTCCAGGGGCTGGAGCACCAATACTGGGAGTGTGCTGGCAGCTGAGGTGCAGAGTGGCCCTCAGTAATGTGAGGCCCCAATTGGAGCACTGCGTGGCCTTGAACATAAAGCCTGGCTGTTTCTCCTTTCTGGCTCCCAGGGCTCGCCCTGCAGGCCTGGCCCACAGTGGGCCTTCAGTGAGCTGCTGCCTGGAAGCCGCCATTACCTTGTGACATAATCAGACCTGCACCTTTCCCAACAAACCATGACCCCACTCTTCCCGCTGAAGCCAGCAGAGGAATCTAGGTATGGCAGCTTCTGACAGCAGTGGGATCTCAGAGGCATAGAATGCCATCGCCCACCATGCCTTCCCAAAGAGGAGGTATACCAAAACCAGGCTGACTGAGTCAAAGAAAAGCCCACATTCTAGGAAGTCTCTCACTGTGAGAAAAACAAATAAGAGAAAATATAACACACTAACATCAGCTAGGAAGTAAAAGAAAGATACCTTCACATCTATCAGGGGAAAAGTCCTCATGTCTAGGAAACAAAATGCTCCAACAGTGATGAATACCTCTTTGAACAAAGGAACTCAGAAAGAAAGAGAAAAATCTCCAGAAAAAGAACTTGAAGATATGGAATTATATGAGCTAAATGACAGAGAATTCAAGGATGCAATTATAAAAACACAGAGATCAAAGAAAACTGGCAGATTACACAGAAGGAGCTAAGTGATCTCAGAAAGAAAACTGACTCTATGAAAAAGATGCAAACAGAAATTCTGGAGATAAACAACACAATAAGAAAATGACATAGCTAGCATAGGAAGCAGGGCGGACTAGATGGAGGAAATAATTAGTGAAATCAAAGACAAAAATCTGGAAATGTCACAGAAGGAAGAAGAGAGAGACCTAAGAGCTAAAACAAATGAAAGATATCTATAAGAACTATCTGACTCCATCAGAAAAAAATAATATAAGAATAATGGGTATTCCAGAGGGAGCAGAGGACAAGATGGGCACAGAGAATCTACTCAGACAAATAATAGATGAGAATTTCCCAAATCTATGGCAAGAACTGGAACCTCAAATCCAAGAAGGAAATAGGACCCCTAGCTACTTGAATCCTAACAGACCCTCTCCAAGGCACATTATACTGAAGATGTCAAAAGTCAAAGACAAAGAAAGAATCCTCAAGGCAGCCAGAACAAAGAACACCATAACCTATAAAGGAAGGAAAGCCCATCAGACACTCATTAGATTGCTCAACAGAAACTCTACAAGCCAGAAGGGAATGGAACAAAGTATTCAGAATATTAAAGGAGAAAAATTACCAGCCAAGAATCCTATACCCAGCAAAGTTATCCTTTAGATATGAAGGAGGAATAAAGACCTTTGCAGACGTACAAAAACTGAAGAAATTCTCCAGCACAAGGCCAGCATCTAAAGAAATATTGAAGGAGGCGATTGGACCTGGAACAAAAAGTAAAAGTAAATAGGGATAAACTGGAACAACAAAAATATAAAAAGGGGAGAAAATAAAGACTAAGTTTCCAAAGAGAATGGAGATAAGAAACATCCTTAAGAAAAGGAACCACTGCATATATGAAACTTCCTTTTATATAAAGTTCATGGTAACCACTGAAGAAGAACTTAGAACTGGTACACATAACAATAAAAGAAGAGATAAAAGAAAAAAATAGTCATAAACAACATCAAACAAAAATAATCAATGGAAAGAAAAAAGCAAAAAAGCAATAAAAAAAGAAAAGCTACCAGAAAACAAAAGATAAATTAGCTATAGGAAATCCTCATGTATCACTCATTACCCTAAATGTAAATGGACCGAATTCACCAATAAAAAGATCCAGAGTAGCAAACTGGATTAAAGAACAAAAAACAACCTTATGCTGTCTACAAGAGGCACACCTCAACCACAAGGACAAACACAGACTCAAAGAGAAAGGGTGGAAAAAATACTCCAAGCAAATGGCACCCAGAGAAAAGCAGGTATAGCTATCCTTATATCTGACAAAGCCGACTTCAGGATCAAGAGAATAATAAGAGACAAAAATGGACATTTCATAATGATAAGGGGGACAATACAATAGGAAGATATTACACTTATTAATATATATGCCCCCAACCAAAAAGCACCAAAATTTACAAAGCAACTACTAACACATCTAAAAGGAGAAACCAACTAAAGAACAATTATAGTAGGGGGCTTAAACACCCCCTTGACAGCCATGAAAATATCATCCAAACAGAAAATAAATAAATATCAGCTTTAAATGATACATTACAGCAACTGGACATAATTGACATTTACAGGACACTTCATCCTAAAACACAGGACTATACATTCTTTTCTGGTGTACATGGGAAATTTTCAAGGATAGACCACATGCTGGGATACAAAGCTAGCCTCAGCAAATTTAAGAAGATTGAAATCATACCAAGTGTATTCTCTGATCACAAAGCTTTGAAATTGGAGGCCAACTACAAAAAGAAAGCAAGAAAAACCACTTAAACATGAAGATTAAATAACATGTTATTAAAAAATGACTGGATCAAAGAAGAAGTAAAAGAAGAGATTGAAAATACAAAGAAACAAATGACCATGAAAACACAATATACCAAAATTACTGGGATGCAGTAAAGGCAGTAAGAAGAGGAAAATTTATATCACTATAGGCCTTTCTCAAGAAACAAGAAAAATCACAAATAAACAACTTAATATCACATCTTTAAGAATGAGAAAAAGAACAAAAAACATCCAAACCCAGCAGAAGAAAGGAAATAATAAAAATTAAAGCAGAACTAAATGAAATAGAGAATAAAAAACAAATAGAAAAAATTAATGCAACAGAGAGCTGGTTCTTTGAAAAAATTAATAAAAATGACAAACCCCTGGATAGGCTCACCAAGGGAAAAAGAGAAAACACACAAATAATCTGAATTAGAAATGAAAGAGGGGAAATTACAACTGATACCACAGAAATACAAAGAATCATAAAAAAAATACTATGGAGAACTATATGCCACCAAATTTTGCAACCTAGAAGAAATGGACAAGTTTTTAGAAAATTATAGTCTACCTAGACTGAATCAATAAGAGCTGCATAACCTAAACAAACCAATCAACAGTAAGGATATTGAAACAATCATCCAAAACATCCCCAGAAACAAGAGTCCAGGACCAGATGGTTTCCCTAAAGAGTTCTACCAGGCATCCAAAGAGGAACTAACACCTATCCTCCTCAAACTTTTCCAAAAAATTTAAGTGGCAATACTTCCCAACTCATTCTATGAGGCCAACATTACCCTAATACCAAAGCCTGGCAAGGACATCACAAAAAAAGAAAACTATAGACCAATATCTCTGATGAACACTGATGCAAAAATTCTAAACAAAATACTAGCAAATAGAATACAACAATGCATGAAAAAGATTATACATCATGATCAAGTGGGATTCATCCCAGGGGCACAAGGATGGTTCAACATACACAAATTGTTCAATGTGATACACCACATATACAAAATAATAGATAAAAACCATATGATTATATCAATTGATGCAGAAAAAGCATTTGACAAGATACAACATCCATTTATGATCAAAACACATAATAAGATGGGTATAGAAGGAAAGTATCTTCAAAAATAAAGGCCATATATGACAAACCCTCAGCAAACGTTAGACTGGATGGGAAAAAACTGAAACCTTTTCTTCTAAAATTAGGAACGAGACAGGGATGTCCCCTGTCACCACTGCTATTCAACACAGTGCTAGAAGTTCTAGCCAGAGCTATTAGGCAGGAAAAAGAAATAAAATGCATCCAAATTGGAAACAAAAAGCTTAAAACTGTCACTTTTTGAAGACATGATCCTTTATATAGAAAACCCTAAAGACTCCACCAGAAAACTGTTAGAAATAATAAATGAATACAGTAGTTTCAGGATACAAAATCAATGTACAAAAATTAACAGCATTTTTATATACAAACAAAACTTCAGAATAAGAAATGAGAAAAATGGTATCATTTGTGATGAAAACAAAAAGAATAAAATACAAATAAAGTTAAAGAATGTGAAGGACATATACACAGAAAACTATAAGACACTCTTAAAAGAAATTGAAAAAGATACAAAGAAATGGAAGGATATTACATGTTCATGGATTGGAAGAATCAACATAGTTAAAATGGTCATATTACCCAAAACAATATACAGATTTAATGCAATCCCCATCAAATCCCAGATTCTTTCAAGAAATAGATATAAGAAAATTATCAGATTCATATGGAACCATAAAGGCCCCGAATCACCAAAGCAATCCTCCAGAAAAAAAAATAAGGCTGGAGGCATCACATGCCCTGACTTCAGTCTATACTACAAAGTGTCAATAATCACAACAACTTATTATTGTCAGAGAAACAGACACACAGACCAATGGAACAGAATAAAAAACCCAGAAATAAGCCCACAAATATATGGACAGATAATCTTTGACAAAGGAGCAAAAAATACAGAACAAGGAAAAGAAAGTCAATTCTGTGAATGGTGCTGGGAAAATTGGAAAACCACATGCAAAAGAATGAATCTGGAATATGAATTGTCACCATATACCAAAATTAACTTAGAATGGATTAAGGACCTTCACATAAGATCTGAAACAGTAAAGTGCATAGAAGAAGGCATTGACACTAAACTTACAGACCTTGGGCTCATAGAGCACTTTATGAACTTGACCCCAAAGGCAAGGGAAGTAAAAGCAAAAATAAATGAATGGGACTATATCAAACTAAAAAGCTTCTACACAGCAAAGGACACCATCAACAAAGTAAAAAGGAAACTAACCGAATGAGAGAAATTATTTGCAAATAATGCCTCTGATATGGGGCTAATATCTATAAAGAACTCATACAACTCAACAACAAGAAAAACAAATGATCCAATTAAAAAATGGGCAGAAGACCTAAACAGGCACTTCTCCCCTGAAGACATACAGCCAACAAATACATGAAAAAATGCTCAACATCACTATCAATTAGGGAAATGCAAATTAAAAACAAAATGAGATACCACCTCACACCTGTTAGAATGGCTATAATCAACAAGACAAGAAATAACAAGTGCTGGAGAGGCTCTGGACAAAAAGGGACCCTCATACACTGCTGGTGGGAATGTAAATTGGTACAACCAGTATAGAAGGCAGTGTGGAGATTCCTCAAAATACTAGGAGTGGAATTGCCATATGATCTAGCAATCCCTCTCCTGGGTATCTACCCCCAAACCCTGAAAACCTTAATCTGCAAAGATATATGTATCCCAATGTTCATCACAGCACTGTTACGGTGGCCAAGTCATGGAATCAACCAAAGGGTTCTCTGATAGATGACTGGATAAAGAAGTTGTGGTACATTATACAATGGAATACTACTCAGCAATAAGAAAAGATGAAATACAGCCATTTGTGACAACATGGACGGACCTTGAAAACATCTTATTAAGCAAAGTAAGAATGAAAGAATCAAGAAACATATGACCTTACTCATAGGTGGAATATAAAACTGAAAGGAACAAAGAAACTGAGACTCATGGACACAGTCAATAGTTTAGTGGTTACTTGAGGGCAAGAGGGGAGGTGGGTGGGAGAGCTGGGTGTGGGGAGTAGGCAGGAGGAATCAATTATATGGAGAAGGTGAGCTGATTCTGGGTGGTGAGCACATAATGCAGTGTGTATAGACAATGTAATATAGAATTGCACACCTGGACACAATGTAATTGATATCAATCAACGTTACCCCAATAAATTGAACAATAAAAAATTTATTACAGTAAAGACATTGCCATTAATCTCCCTCATATGAAACACACTTATTACATCATTCTCACCACTTTTTGAGGCAGTTCTGGAAGTCCTCTTTCATGAGTGTCTTTAGTTGCACTGTCATGGCTGCCTTGATGTCCTGAATTGACTCAAAACGTTTACCTTTTATGGTCATTTTGACTTTGGGGAAGAACCAGATGTCGCCTGGTACCAGATCCAGTGAATAAGGTAGATGAGGACACACCATTATATTTTCATATGAAAAAAATTTATGTTAATGCCTTGTTCATGACCCATGATTTATGGTACACTTTAAAACATATCTCTCAACTGTATCTCACAACCAACTGACTGCACTGAACAAGTTGAAACTTGTCACACACTGTTACTAAGGTTTGATTCCCCACTTCCTGTATCGAAGACCCCTTCCTTTTTGTTGGATGGCACTCAGCAGCAGCATTCACTGTCACCATACTGTTTTTATTTATTTTTTATTAATTGTTAAATTTATTGGGGCAACACTGGTTGGTAAAAATTACATGGGTTTCAGGTGTACAATTCTACATGACATAGTCTATATCACATTACGTACTCACCGCCCAGAGTTCACTGTACCTTTTGATTTCACCTTGTATACCACATTTCGTTCATCTACCCATCTGTTAATGGACATTTGGATTGGGTCCACCTTATGGTTACTATGAATAATGCTGTGATGAACATTGGTATACAAATATCACCCCGAGTCCCTACTTTCAATTCTTTTGATTATAGTCCGAGAAATAGAATTGCTGGATCACATGGCAATTCTATGTTTAACTTTGTGAGGAGCCCTCAAAAAGGGGCTCCTTTTCCACAGTGGTTGCACCATTTCATATTCTTACTAGAGTTCCTATTTCTCCACATCCTTGCCAGTATTTCATACTTGTTATTTTCCATTGTTTTTTATTTGTTTTTGTTTTGAATAGTAGCCACCCTAATAGGCATAAAATGGTATCTCATTGTGGTTATAATTTAATTTCCCTAATGGCTAGGAATGTTGGTGTCTTTTCATGTGTTTATAGGCTATTTGTGCTTCTCTTTGGAGAAATAGCTATTTAAGCCCTTTGCTCATTTAAAAAATTTTTTTTGTTGTTGAGTTGTGAGAATTCTTTATATATTTGGAGTTATTAATCTCTTCTAAAATATTAAAATATAATTGAAAAACATTTTCTCCATTGTGTGGGCTGCCTTATCACTTGATAATGTCTACTGATGCACAAAAATGCTTTTTTTTCTTTTTTGATGCCTGTGCTTCTGATGTCATATCTAAGAAATCACTGAATGATTCCATTTTGAATAACCTCTGGTGCCATCATTAAGCAGTATTCTTGGGTTACTCAATAGCGTAATGGCTTCCCATTGCCTGTGAGTACAGAAATATGTAACAAGATGATGTATAACTTTAATCCAAAGTGTATAATAGATAGCTATATTTGTAAGTTAATCATCCTAAAGAGAGAAAATATTAAAAGTTAAGTAGAATTTTAAAGCAGGATAGATATCTGAGAAATTTACCACTAAATAGATTACCAAATGTTTTTTGCATTTGTATAATAAATATAATTTATTGATTCTCTGAATGTATTAGAGAATTAAAGGATGTAAAATAATAATTTATGCTAAAGATATACAATAAAGAATCAACATTATTCTGTGTAGCAAGCACTAGGCTGATGGTTAATATAATAACATATACATTCATTTTCATACCTCTTGCCCGTTTTAATATATCTCAGAGAAAGACAGAGGTTATTATTTGGTATTCCCCTTGTGAAATTTCTCATATAATGCAGTAAATCTTAAAAAGTTACGTGAAAAGTACATTTTTCTCTCAGGATTCTTGTTCATAGTTAAGAATGCTTGTGGGTATATTTCATTTAGCATGGACAACATTTCCAATTTAATTTGTTCCAGAGAGTGTAACATTTGCAGTTAATTTTCAACATAACATTTAGAAATAGCTCAAAGTGAAAACCCATTATTGGTTTTTGCCATGTTTAAAAGCCAAATGCAAATGAAAACTAAGGCAAGTCTATATTCTATTTTTAGGTCATATATTTCAGTTCCTTTTCCAGGAAAGTAAGTTTGGTGTAAGTGTAAGTTTAAAATGTCATTCTTTGTTTAAAACACAAGGCAGAAAGGTTGTGGGGAGGACCCTATACTTAGAAATCTGTCATTTGAAGACAGGCCTTCAAATGACCAGATGGGTGGCCATACTCTCTAAGTCACATATATTAACTTCACTTTTTTGTTAACCACAATAGCTCAATTCTTGTCTTTTATGTTCTATAAGCTTTTCTTTATGGATGGCTTAAATTATGTTTTGCGCAAACTGAACTGACTCCCTTATTTGGTCCATGCATCTAACTTGCAAATAGACAAATTTCCCCACATATATTTTCCCATTTAAACTGATGACCAGTAGGTCTTATAACATTCTTCCCCGAGTATTTATCATGTTACAAATTACTATATTAATCTGTAAATAAAGTCATATTTACAAATTTAGACTGAAATACAGTCATTTGTACTATTATACAAGGAAAACCATAGTCAGTATTAGTGATTTTAAAAGATAATTACCCTCTGACAATATCCATAAAATTAAGAAATTCAAAATGATGGAATTAATGTTGAGGTTTGAGCTAATACAAGTAGTTTGTTAATTGTTAGAGTTTAATGGGAAACATCACTGAGGTGGAAAAATTTTGCAAACATAAAATTTAAATGGAATTTTACAAAAAGGGATACTTTAAAATAATCTAACAAATTTAAGAAGTCAGGGATTATTTAGATAAGTTTACCAAAAATATAAATACCATAAGGAGTATATAGTGACAATTGCAAGTGGCTTTCTTATAGGTTTCAACAAATATTTATTTCATGCCTAATAAGAATTACAGTGACTGAGACTCCCTGAGTGGGAGAGAGGAGACACCATCAGAGGGAAGGCCTCTCTGGAGATGTGACTTAGGCTGAGGCCCACATGAGGACAAGGACCCAACCCTACTCTAGAGAACAGGGTTCTAGGAAGAAGTAAGATCAAGCACATCAATCTTCAAAGCACAACAATAATATATTTTAAAAACCAAATGCTGAGAGTAAAGAAAAAGTTCAATTACAAATTAATATAACTATGTATAATTAAGTTATATATAATTTTCTGGCAATATATATATGTATACATCCAAGGGCTGTCCAGTAAATATCCAGCCATGTAACTGTTCTTGTTATATTGACAATAGCTGGATTTTTTCTGGACAGCCCTCATGTATACATGAATATATATGTATATACTTACTATGTAATTTACATTTATTTAAACAAATAGTATTTCTGTAGAGAAAAGACATTGCTTAAGTATTTTGAATATAAGACAGCAGAAGCTAGGAAAAGTTGGACAGTTCATACCCTGAAAACATTTGCTTACAGTTCATCCTAATAAATCCGCAGGGTCCTTTTTTCTCTTGGCCTTTCCTTCTGCCAGTTTCTCATATTCTGTCCCCTTCTCCTGAAAGCTGGGGCAGGTTAAAAGGCCTTACTGTCTCCATTAAGAAGAGGTATAGTCAGCACGACAAGGAGATGAGCATAGTATGCTGATGAGAGGCCGGCCTCTTTCCACAGAGGTGACTCCACAGGCGGATAGGAGAAAGGACACTGAACTAAGACACCCAGGACTTGGCACGGATGCTATTTTGCCAGGATTCACACTCTTGTGCTCTCTGACCATCTCTGCCTGGTCCAAGTAATTCATCTGCATGGATATTAAGCTCCAAATGTCATTGTACACCGTGCCTTCCCATTTTCTAACCATGGGTGCTTATAGATCAAGCTCTTGCTAGACCTGTCAGTGGCTGCTGAGCCAATATCTGTCCTACAGAGCATGGGAACGGCGGCACTCTTCCTTTGATGGAGAATGTTAGGTGTTATTCCTTATTGCTTAAGACAGCTCGACACTTGCCTCAGGGAGACTGTATTACTACTGGCTCTTCATCAGGAGGTTTCCTTGTGGCAGAGATCAGTGTCTACTTAGGATGTTATGCTACTGTACTAGGAACGAGACTGCAACCTTGTAATTCAACACAGCAACCGAGTCTATCAGATCTCACAGACTCCCACACTCTCAAGTGGTTTCTCTGACTCTTTTCCTTCAATCATCAGAGCTCTATATGTAAAACAAAATATCAGTTCACTTGTTCTTCACTTAGTAATTCAACAAATATCCACAATCTTTATTGAATTCGTCCAAGTGTTAAGCACATGCCTTATAAGTATCAAAGTGACTGGCAGGGCTCATAGTGTAGTCAGGAAGGGGCAGATCAGGTAGGCTACTATACTGGACAAGTGATGTTTTTGACTAATTAGCACCTGTTTCTGTCTTTTCTCTCAACAGTACCTAGATTCACCTGCAGAAACATCTTTTCTTCATTCTGAACTGATGCTATTTGGGTGGAGCTATTTCTACCTACAGATTTGAGGAGGAAGGTGCTTAGACCTAGTCCTAGCCAGTCAGAGCACTGTATCCTGGGCATAATGAGGTTCAGGGATCACTGAGTGATTCTGTTAGACACAGCACAATTCCACAGGAGCTTTTAGTTGGAGCTATTAGGAAGAAGAACGTCTACCTCTAAAGGTAGAGCTGAGAGGGTCTAAGGCCTGTAGTCCAGGGGAAGAAGACTGCTTGTCTAGCAATGAGGATGGAAGGGATGGAGGTAGGCTGAGGGGGAGTTGGAGGGAAAGAGAGGGGGAGAGAGGAGCACACACATATAGAGATATATGGACTAGACAGATACAGATATATACACATAGACGTATACATCAATATAGATATGTATTTATATTATCTATGTATCATGTATGTGTGTATGTATGTATAGGTGCTAATTCCAACATTTGAGTGTTTAGACCTAACTGTGTGCAGAATGTCTAAGGGCAATGATGAAAGTACTGACTAACCACAAAATGAGCACTGAGGAGGGAGGAACCAACTCTGCCTGGAGCAGCGAGGGCTAGGGAAACACATACATCCACTGCTCCTGTCTACCTCCACTGTTCTTCAAATGTCACCTTCTCAGGAAACACTTTCTCTCTCTTACCCCAGAAGGATTATTTAATTCCTTCACTCTGTTCTCAACAGATTTTGAGTTCACAGACACCAAAGAACATGGATGGCTGGGATCACATTTATACCACCTAGTGCTTAGCACTATGCCTGTTAGATTCGATATAATATGCTTTTGCTGAAAATTCCTTGAGTGCCTTTCCGTACGTACCCAGGCCTACAGTGAATGCAGGAGGTTCAGACAGGAGCAGAACACTGGTCATGTCCTTAAGGACTCACCAGGATCACTAACATGTACAGAGAACTGGACTTCAGAAAAACTACAATAACCTATTCTTTTTCTCATTTCCATTCCTTCTCATCATGTCCTTTTCTGTGCCCCCCCTCAGTCCTCTAGACTAGTCAACCCCTCATCAGAGCATAACACAAATATTACTATGTTACTTCTCATAAAATCCTGCCAATTTAGGTCCAGTTTCCAACTGTTACATGTTCTCAAAATGCCTTGTACTTCTCTATTATACAAATCAGTGCTTCTCAACCAGGGGTGATTTTATTCTCCCTTCTTGAGGATATTTGACAACATCTGAAGTCATTTCTGATGTCACAACTGGGTGGTGGGTCGCTGTTGGCATGGAGTGGGTAAAGGATAGGGGTGCTGCTAAACATCCTACAATGCAAAGAATTCTCTGGCCCAAATGTCAGAAATGCTGAGGTAGAGAAACTCATATAAATCATCACAGTTTAGAACTGATCAATTTTTGTCACTATTTGATCCATGTATTTTGCCCTACTAAACTGTAAATTCTAAAAGAGTGGGACTAAGTCTGTTTTGTACCATTATATTCCCAAAGACTCAAAGATAGTAAGTGCTCAACAATCATTTCTTGAATGTTGCCTTTAAAAAAATGTTAAATCTACTCTTCAATACAAAGTATTCAAGTAAGTTCTCCTTATTTATTGCAAGTATACAGATTAGCAAGCAAAGTTTACTTCTCTGTCCTAATTTATCTTTTTTTAGAAACAAAAGCTGTTGGTTGTATGGTGTATTTGGTTTAATTAAGGAGGCTTCATTCCATATGAAAATATTAGTTTTCACATACTAGGAAACTCTGGGGAAGTTGACAAGGCATATAAATGCATGGTATTGACTACAGTAATACCTCATACTTTGCAGCATGTAGAATTCCAAGCCTCAATGACCAAACAGCACAAAGCCTAACGTGTGATGAATAGCATATCACAAATTTATCAGTGGGGCATTATCAAAATATCCCTGAAGTAAATGATAAGAGAGGGTCCTAGACTTCATATCTGCTACCTAATAACCATGAACTTGTATTCTACCGAGCTGTGTCTTTAGTGACTTGTAGTTCTAAAGCCTGTTATTTTAATATTGAGTCATAATATTGCTTTAAAGCTTTAACTCAAGTGTGATTCATACGTGATTTTTATATAGAAGTCAATTTCTGTGCAATGTAAAAACACTGGGAAAAGGACATGGTTAATTATTAAACAAAATCTAAAACAATGTACTAAAATACACTACTTTATAAAAATAAAAAGCAGTGAATTTATAGAGGAGACCATCCTTAAAAGCATGTTACAAATGCACTGAATCTATTTTCATCCAGAGATGTTTACCTTCTTCAGAAGGCAGTGAATTATTTAAATATACATAGCCTTTATTTAAGAGCATGCTAAACCACTCATCTTTTATATTTCCCCATTAAAATTCTATATGACAAAATGCCACAAGCTTCTGGGAGAGTTAGGTGTGAGTGAGGAACCATATCCCCAGCCTGGCTGAATTATCATGGTGCTCTGGGAAACATGACAGCAAAGTTTATGGAGAGGTTCTGAGAGACTGGGGACTCATAAAAGAAAAGAAGGTCAGATACTGGTCTAGTGAACTTCATGTGGATCCAGAACAGGTCATTAAAATGACTTGTGGGATTTCCGGTCAAGATGGCAGAGTAGGTAAACACTGTGCTAACCTCATCTCAGGACCACATCAATTACAACTGAACTACAGAAACAACCATCACTGAGAACCACCTGAAGTCTAGTTGAGCCGAAGCACTACAACTATAGACATTCAGAAGAAACCACCTTGAGACTGGTAGGAGGGGCAGAGACATGGAATGGGCTGGTCCCCATACCCACATGTGATCATTGAAGATTGGAAGGGATATCTCAGCTCCAGAGGTTCCCCAGAGGAACAAGGGGTCCTGGACCTGTACTGGGGAGAGAAGTCCCCATAACTTCTGGCTGTGGGGACCAGTGAAGATTGTGACTAGGTGGGCCAGAGGGGTGAATGCAATCCCAGGCACTCCTCTTAAAGGGTTTGAGTACAAACTTAACTCACTGACAAACTCACTGGCTCTGAGCTCCAGCACTGGGGCAGGAGCTCTAAGGGCATCAGAGTCTTATGGGGAGGAACTGAGTTGTCTGGCTTCAGGGCGAGGACCGGAAGGGCGGCTTTCTCTTCAATGGAGGAGCTGATGGAAAACATTGTTTCTTTGTTGAGCCCTTCCTCCTTTGGTGTGCAGATGCAGGCAGATGCCATAACATACTCTCCATCAAACTACGGTAGCTATCATTTTTTGTTTGCCACACCCTGGTGATTCTGAGACCCACCCAACTTTCAGCTACACTCAAGTTGCTTCCAGTGGCTTTTTCATACAACCTGTCATAGTTCATGTTTCAGACTTCCATAAAATCATGCAAAGATTTACAAAACCTAAACAAACAGCATCTGGCTTAGGCATGTCCCATACGTCTGGCTAAACAGCCCTAAGGCAGACACTGGCAGCAGCTGGCCTCCGTTCATGGCTTGGCCTCTCAAGATATACCTCCAAGTCCAGAGTAGGCAGTGGCCATCTGCAGATTGCTTTGTTGCTGTGGTTAAACTTGGCTTGCAGTGGGTCCATTTCCAGGAGGTCTCTGGACAGCCATGCCTGATGGCCAGCTTCAGACCAAGCTGAGGATCACCTGGCCACTCAAAGGGCAGACTGGGCAGGCATCAGAGCATCGCCCCCCCAAAGCAAACTCTGCCCTCTAAGATCAGCCTTAGCACCACAGCTTCTTCCCTGTACTCACGTTCACAGCTAGTCCTCACAACCAAACCTTCCGGTCATTTACTGCAAACAGCAACAAAGGCTCAACTACGAGAGGGCACAAAACCACACAAGGGATATACCTGAACCACTGGCTCTGGTGACCAGGGAGGCTGTGCCACTGGGCCCCACAGGACACCTGCTACATAAGGCCACTTGACTAAGACTGGGAGGCAGAGCAGCTCTACCTAATACATAGAAACAAACAGGGAGGCTGACAAAATGGGGAGACAAAGAAATGTGTCCCACATGAAAAGATAAAACAAAGCTCTAGAAAAAGAACTAAACAAAACGGAGGTGAGCAACCTAGCAGATGCAGAGTTCAAAACACTGTTTATGTGGATGCTCAATGAGCTCAGGGAGAATGTTAGCAAAAACATACGAAACGTAAAAATGAAGATAGAAAACATAACACAGAATCAGTCAGAAATAAAGAATATAATAATGAAAAATAAGAATACATTAGAGGGAATCAACAGTAGATTAGATGAAGCAGAGGCTCAAATCAGCAATTTAGAAGATAAAATAGGGGAAGCTGGGATGGCTCAGCAGGATGAGCGCTCGTTTTGCAGGCCCAGAACCTGAGGATTGAATCCCGGCCCCAGCCCAGGAGGACCCATATGCTGAGCTGGGGTGTGCCCCTAGTTCAGTTCTTGCTGGGGCCTATGTGGGAGGCTCCCAGCCCAGTTCCTGCCCTGTGCAGCTCCGTGCCCACCTGTGGAGTGTAACTATATGGAAAACTAATGCTGTCAACTATGGAGACTGCTCTGGGCCCTCCCCCTTCTCTCTGTCTCTGTCTCTGTCAAAAAACAATAAAAATACGGTAAATCTTAAAAAAAAAAAGCCTCTTTAAAGAAGATAAAGTAGCAGAAAATACTCAAACAGAAAAGCAGAAAAAAAAAATCAGGATAGTTTAAGGGACTCTGGGACAAGTCAAGAATACTGACGTTCACATCATAGGGGTATCAGAAGGAGAAGAGAGAGAGAGAGAAAGGAATTGAAAAACTAATAAAGAAACAATGACTGAAAACTCTCCTAACCAAGTGAAGGAAATAGATATATAAACAGATACGGAAGCACAGAGAGGCCCAAACAAGATGAAGCACAACAGGCCCACATGAAGACACATCATTAGTAAAATGCCAAAGGTTAAAGACAAAAAGAGAATCTTAAAAGTAGCAAGAGAGAAGCAGTTAGCTACCTACAAAGGAGCTCCCATAAGACTATCACCTGATTTCTCAACAGAAACTTTGCAAACCAGAAGGGATTGGAAGGAAATATTCAAAGTGATGATAAAAGGCCAGGACCTACAACCAAGATTATTCTATCCAGCAAAGCTATAATTTAGAACTAAAGGACAGATAAACTATTTCCCAGACAAGAAAAAGATAAAGGAGTTCATCACCACTAAGCCAGTATTAAAAGGAATCTTAGAGGGACATCTTTAAAATGAAAAACCAAAAAAAAAAAAAAAAAATATATATATATCTATATATATGAATAATAAAATGGCAATAAATACATATCTATTAACCACTACTTTAAATGTAAGGGAATTAAATGCCCCAATCAAAAGATAGGGTAGCTGGATCTAAAGAGATGCCAATGCCATTGTAATGGGAATCCTTTACAACGAGAACACCTGCTGTCTGTCTTGTGATAGGGGTGATTTAGCTGTTGGGTTTGGAACTCCTGAAGACTGTTAGCTATGATTTCCTCTCCCTGGATGATGTAAGAATTAACTTCTGTGACTTCCTTTTTATTATGCTTCTAGTGAAAACCAAATCCTATTCTGATGAACACTTTCCTTATGGACTTGTATTAACATACCTGGTCAGGTTATAGTCAAGCCTTGCATTTTAAGAAGTTATTTGGTCTCATGTTGAGGAAGTGGTTCTTAACTTGTTTTGAGTCATAAACTTCTGTAAGAATGTTTTGAAAGGTAAAGACATTCTCTCCAGAAAAAGGCACATATACAAATACAAATTATTTCCAGAATCCAAAATACCCATACTTAAATCCAAGGTTCAAAACCATTGCTTAAGATAAATGTGTATATTCCTGTTCTGATCCATTCATTACCTATTCATAAAATGTAACACAGAGTCCATGGGGAACCTACAGTTGGTGCAAAAGTAGTTGCGGTGTTGACCATGAATTTTAAATCATTACAACTAGGCTCAAACATACCTTTATTAATCAAAATAGGAACCATTACAATCAACACAATTTTGCCACGGACAAAAAGGTTTGTGTATTCCTGTAGCATAAAAATCTGTGCTTCGGGGTTTGATGAACTCTTGCAAAGCATTTCTGTATCCTGCTGGTTGTGGCAGCATTTTCCCTGCAAAAAGTTCTCAAGATGCTTGAAGAAGAGGTAGTTGGTTGGCAAGAGCTCAGGTGAATAAGGTAGAACAGGCAAAATTTTGTAGCCCAACTCATTCAACTTTTGAAGTGTTTGTTGTGCAATGTGCGGTCAGGAATGGCTGTGGAGATTTGAGCCCTTTCTGTTGACCAATGCTGGCTGCAGGTGCTGCAGTTTTTCATGCATCTCATCGATTTGCTGAGCATACTTCTCAGATGGAATAGTTTCACCAGGATTCAGAAAGCTGTGGTGGATCAGACCAGCAGCAGACCACCAAACAGTAACCATGACCTTTTTTTGGTGCAAGCTTGTCTTTGGGAAGTGCTCTGGGGCTTCTTTCAGTCCAGTTACTGAGCTGGTCATTATTGGTTGTCATATAAAATCCATTCTTTTATTGTTAAATTTATTGAGGTGACATTGGTTGGTAACAATTAGAAAGTTTCCAGATGTACAAATCCACATCACATCACCTATGTATTGCATTATGTGCTCGCCACCCAGAATCAATCAGCTCTTTTTCCATCACCACATATCTGGTGCCCACTTCCACCCCCCCACCCCACTCTACCTCATCAAACAATTGAGTGCGTCCATAATGCTGGTGCCCACTCCCACCTCCCCTCCCCACTCTCCTTCACCCCTCCTCCCCTTCCCTCAGGCAATCACCAAACTATTGAGTGTGTTCATAAGTCTTTGTTCCTTTGTTACTTTCAGTTTTATAATCCACCTATAAGTGAGGTCATATTTTTCCGGATTCTTTCAGTCTGACTTACTTCGCTTAATAAGATGGTCTCTAGATCCATCCATGTTGTCACAAATGACTGTATTTCATCATTTCTTACCACTGAGTAGTATTCCATTGTGTAAATGTACCACATCTTCTTTATCCAGTCGTCTATCGAAGGGCATTGTGGTTGTTTCCATGTTCTGGCCACTGTGAACAGTGCTGCGATGAACATGCGGGTACAAACATCTTTAAAGATTAAGGTTTTCAGGTTTTTTGGGTAGATACCCAGCAGAGGGATGGCTGGGTCATAAGGTAATTTCATTCCTAATTTTTTGAGGAATCTCCATACAGCCTTCCATAGTGGTTGTACCAGTTTACA
>PVKE010005488.1:0-58785 GCA_004027555.1 Craseonycteris thonglongyai
GAGAAATGCAAACTAAAGCTATAATTAGATATCATTTCTCACCCATAAGATTGACAAAATCTATTAATAGAAAGCTTGACAATCTATTGTTAGTGAAGCTCTGGGGAAAACAGTCTCACATATTCCTTTATAGAAAGAGGTTTGGGGGAAGCCGGGATGGCTCAGTGGGTTAAGCGCTCACTTTGCAGCACCAGGGACCGGGGATCAAATCCCGGCTCCGGCCTGTGCGGAACCATATGCTGAACTGGGAGCTCCCCCAGTTCAGTTCTCTCTCAGTCTCTGTCTCTGTATCGCTCTCTCTCGCTCTCTCGCTCTCTCGCTCTCTCTCTCTCTCTCTCTCTCTCTGTCATAAATAAATAAATAATAAAAATAAAATTAAAAAAACAACAGGTTTGTTAATATCTAATAAAACTACATAAGCTTATGTCCTTTGACTCAGTAATCCCATTCTAGGAATCTACTCTGAAGATATACCTCAAACAAAACAGAAACATATGTAAGATCATTCATCACTATAAACTATGTGGAATTCTGCAAAACATTATCTAAATGCCCAAGCATAGCAAATTAATCAGATAAACTACAGTACCTATACATCACAGAATGCCGAACTTCTACTAAAAAAAATAGTAAAAAGAGAAAGAGCTCTATGAACATATGTGGAGTGATTACTGGAGATATTTAGTGAAAAATGCAAAGTCAATAATACCATGTATATGAAATAATAAGCACACGAGAAGGTGCTCAACTTTGTCAATAGGGATGTAAATTTAAATCATGAGATATCACTTTCTGTCCATAATAAAAAAGTCATTAATAAATGTTCGTGAGGATGTAGAGAAACAAGAACCTTCATACATTGCTGGTGAGAATGTAAAATGGTACAGCCACTTGAAAAAGTTTGACAGTTTCTTAAAACGTTACCTTTTCCGGCGTATAAGACGACCCCCTAATTTTATAGTTAAAACATAGGTTTAGGCCCATATTCGCTGTATAAGACTACAGCCTCGGAAGTGGGGGGGTAGTCTTATACAGCGAATATAGGCCTAAACCTATGTTTTAACTGTAAAATTAGGGGGTCGTCTTATACGCCTGGTCGTCTTATACGCCGGAAAATACGGTAAATATAAATTTATCATAGAAACCAACAATTCCACTCTTGTTTCCATTCAAAGAAAACTGTGTCACAAAAAGACTTGCAGGTCAATGTTCATAGAAGCATTACATATCATAGTCAAAAAAAACAACAACAACCCCAATGTCCATCAACTATAATATTAAACAAAACATGCAAAGTTCATATAATGGAATTACTATTCAGCAATAGTAATACTGATAGAAATGCTAATAATATATGCAATGATCCAGATGGATCTCAAACACCTTATACTAAATAAAAGCCAGATTACAAAGACATCACTGTATAATTCTATTTATATGAAATGTCCAGGAAAGAAAAATCTATGGAGACAAAAATTAGCTATTGGTTGCCTGGAGCTAGAAGGCACAGGGTGGGGTGGGAACAGGGATTGTAATAGGGCATGAGGGATTTTATTGGAATGACATAAATGCTCTAAAGCTAGACTGTAGTCAGAATGCACAAGTTAAAATGAGTCAATTTTGTGGCATTGAATTATACCTCAAAGTGTTTTTTAAGGATATTAATTTCATGGTATGTAAATTATGCAGTTTAAAAGAACATGTATACAGAATGACCAACCCTTCCCAGTTTACCCAACTCACCAAGTTTTAGCTTTAAAACTTGTCTCAAGGAAGTTCCTTCCTAGGCAAACGAGGAGGGTAGGTCTTCCTACACATGCGTATACCCTTTCTTACCTTTTGTATAAGAAAGTAGAGGGCATAACTCATTTACATTTCTTTTTAAAAAGAAACACAAGTCAAAAAACAGTGAAGCTGGATACTTCCAAGGGGACCTGGAAGTGTTGAGGGCGTGGGGCAGAAGAAATATGAGTGACACTTCTCATAGAATATCTTTTGGTATAGTTTTATAAGCATGTTAGTGTTCTATATTAAAAAAAAAATCAACAAGGATGGGAAGTGTGTGTGTGGAGCGGGGGACCTCAAATCTGGAGAACTGAAACAAATAAACTTAATTTATTTTAGGCAAATAGCATAATTAGTGAAGGAGAAAAAAAAAAAGAATCCAAGTAATTTAGGAACACAGGATGTAATTATATATCCTGTCTTAGGTAGGCAGATAGGAAGAGAACTACAACCTTAGTTTGTGATTTTTACAGCAATGTGGTCAAAAGCAAAACACATATTTAGATGTATTATAGGACAGAACAAGTAAATATACTGACTTTTTGGGGAGCCAAGATTTTGAAGTAGGGACATGTAAATATGGAATGGGGAAAGCAAGAAAGAGTCCTGTGAGGATGGGTTGGAATTGGAAGTATTAGTGTGAATTAATGATTTCTGCATCTTACATAGTTATGCATATGAGCACATGTTAAATGTATGTACATGCATATTTGTGTGTATATGAATATACATGCACATTTCCTAGTTCTGTATGCTGAACAGGACTAGCTAGCTCATTAGCATAGAGCACACCCAGTAACCAGACCTATGTATCTATCATTTCCCCCATGTTCCCTAGAGAAACTGCTGATTCCAGATCATGGGAACATCTTTTATTTAACATGTGTTAAAAAAAAAAAAAGAAAGAAAAGAGTAGATGCTACAAGGACATAGAAGCCAGATTGAAGGAACCAAATCTAAGGCAATTTAAAAACCAAAGTAATGAATAATAAGGCATTGAAAAAGTAAAAAAAACAAGTCTGAAAGCAATGGCTAATATAAAGTCACATGGATAGATATGGATGAATGAATGGATGAGGAAGAAAGTGGAATCCCTGCTTAAAAATGCTGAGTGGCAGCTGGTACAGAAGGAAGAAATGCTGGAGCTGTAAAATCACTATTTCACAACCACCAAAATAAAGACCGAATAAGCAAGAATCATCAATGAATGCTAGTGATGTTACATTGACTTCAAAGAGTCTCCCAGGTTGCTTATTGAGTGCAAGGTAAAAAATAGTAAGCTATACACATTGGAGAAATTGAACAAAAGCCTAACTCAGTGACCAAAATTAACATCACCAATGAGTAGATGGATGGTGTATGCCTAATACCTGATGAAATGGTATCATGCATAGCCTCAATCTAATAAGGAAAACCTTATGAAGAACATTATATTAAGGGGAGAGGAGACAGGAGACTGTATACTTCAAAAACAAGCCATCTTAATGCCATAGAAGACAAAGGCGGCCATGGAAGTGATTCAGAGTAGAGACTTCAGGGAGAGTAAATAAACAAGTAAATGATAAAAGTAAAACATGTAAAATCTCAACAACAGGTCAATCTGGGTAATAATGTGTGGATGTTCTTTGTACTATTTTATTCTTGCCAATGGTCTATAAATTTGAAATCATTTCCATAAAAATAAGTTCAAAAACAATTAGGAGAGACTAATACTGGGTCGCCAACCTCATGTTTTAATAAGCTTATTAAAATATTAAAATGCAATCATTAAAAAAATAATAAAATTACCATGCACTATTCATATCATTTTGTTTAGAGAAAGTCTGAGGATTATTTTAAACATCTAAAAAATAGCCACGATCACCAAATAAAAAGAATGAACCTTTAAAATAAATAATGTAGATTTATAAAAGAGGACACATCCTTCTAAGTTTTCTCATTTCGCTGTGGACCAACACAGCTGTTAGGGAATTAGTATTCTAAACAAGGTGCATTTCAGCAACGAAGTACAGTTTGGTGGAAAGAACATGGAGTGTGAGGCTAAACATTGAATTCAAACCCTGGTTCCAGCTTTTATCAGTGCTTGTAGTCTAAGCTCTTAGTCAGTTTCCTCAACTAGAAAGCAGATAAATAACAGGACTGTTGAGAATTAATTAATGTAACTAGAATACTGCTTCATAAAGAAGGTGCTCATCGAAAGTCTCCTTTTCTTCCTTTCCTTGTGTTCTCTGGAGATGTATTTAACTGGGGCCACATTAGCCCTTCCTCACTGAACAAACACAACCCCACTACGGTTATATAAGAAACTAATTTATTCCAAGACTAAACCTCCTTTCTGGAAGTAAACTTCATGAAAAAAAACAACAAAAAACACCACCACCACCACCCCACCCCCCCACACAGGAGATATTGGATAATGGAATGAAAAGCTGAAAGGCTTATAAAAAAACAGATGAGTTGAGGAATGGCTGGTAACTGATGCATTGTGAAGGAGGTACATACAAGAGGAAAGGTTAATGTTAGTAAAGTCTGCTGCTTAAAAAATAATTATTTTTTTATTCCTAAATCTTAATATTGCAAATTAACATTCATGTACTACCAAGAATAAATAATAGTTTATGTCAAAAATAATGTTAAGATCATCAATTTCTATTTGTTTTATAAGCTATATATCTAAGAAGAAAAAAAAAAATTAATTCAGTAAGATGTCCATAAATTTTGAGATTTCATCCCACCACTGTTTTTTTTGCTTCTTTCCACATATTTCCTGCGTACACCTAACAGGACAAATTCCTTTTCTGTTGCCAATGATAGTAATTCTTTAAAAGTCTATTTTAAAGAACAGGAAAAAAAGTTTTAAAAATATTAAATTGCATCAGAGTCAAAAAATTTATATTGCAAACAAAATATTTAGTTTAACATTTAAAATCTTTATGAGATAAACAAATTCTGATTTGTTTCTTTATTTTATAAGTGAAAAATGAAATAACTTAACATGAATACTTAAAACATAATTTCCTTAAAACTTCTCTGTGGTAAACAAAACCGTACCTATTTAAAGAGTGTATATATTATTAATACTCATGACAATTTCAAACCAACTAACATTGGTATAGCTTCAAATTACTACTAGTTGTGGCTATTTTTAGAAAAAGGAGCAAAGCTTATTAGGGCCTAGCATACCAGAAAGTCTTAAGCTTCCATTGTCATAGAACTCAAAAAGTGGCATTATAATGTGAAGACGCTATGAATTGCTATCTCTCTCATGTCTCTTAAAACAGGCTGGGAAAATACTCAGTACCCCATATATAACTAACAAAAAAATCTCCATTGACTAATTTTTGCCCAGTTGATTAAGGGCAAAAAGTAAAAATTCTTGCTGCTTTATTATCTGATAAATTGCTAGTAACTGCCCATTAAAAGTCCTTTAGACATTATCCCAAATCATCTTGGTCTTCTGATTATATATATATATATATATATATATATATATATATATATATTCACATATACTGTATATGTATCCATTTTTTCAAGTAAAGAAATGTTTAACAGATGTAAACTATTTATTGAATATTTGCCACCAAATATTGTTAAATACATTATCTTGCAGCATATCGCTTTCAAGTTAAAATGTCAGAAACAAACACCAATATTTACAATTCTTTTAAGGAATGTTATATAATGACACATTAAGGCGTAAATTCTTTTGGCTTATAATTCTTAAAAGAATGATAATAGCAAAAGTGATGCAAAATCTTCAGTGTGAGATTATGATTAAGCTAAATTTTACAAAAATATGGTGTAAGATGGCAACAATCCCATTCAACATCCTGGATTAGATCCCTGCAGGAGGGACTGATAATTTATACAGTCAAACTTTAAAATTTACAGATAAAGGCAGTTCAATACTGCCACTGAGAAGTACATTTCTTAACATATACAACTTTCAGGCCACAGTTTTGAAGGTCTGAAGTATCAAGTTGGTTTGATGAATTAGTCGGTTGGCACTTATGAACACATTTATTGCCCTGTTTGGAAAAAGAAAAAACAACATTAATTTTATCCAAAAAATTTATCCTTTAAAAATATTTACACTCAATGCCATCTACAAACAGTAGCAGTGAAATCAATTTAGAAAAAATAGGGCAAGTTAGTACTGAGTATCATAACCTTCATTCCAAACTGAATGGTTCTCAATCATTTAAAACTGTCTAGGAGTTACTGCTTCCTAGTGATAAAATGGTTGGCAACTGGGTCTTGGTGGGCTGCTAATAAAAGGTGATGCCTGAACCACCAGAGTTCAGTTATAGGCCACATAACTGGTCAACAAAAGAGGATACAAATGTAGTCTCCAGCTGTAGTTTCACATAGTTACCAAAATAAAACCTGCTAAAGTACTATACTCATTTTCAAATTCTATACATCAATTGGCATTATAAATATTTAAGAAAAAGCTAATTACTTCAAATATAATTCATCCCAATCTCTTACATTCTTTTTAAAAAATCTGAGATTCCTAATCTTTTAGAATTTACTTAAAAAAAAAATTTTTTTTTTAATAGTTTTTGACAGACAGAGAGAAGGGGGGGGGGGGGCAGAGCAGTCTCCATAGCTGTATGTCATCAGTTTTTGACATGGTTTTGTTCCACGCAGGTAGGTGGGGGCCATGCAGGGCAGAAACTGGGCTGGTGGCCTCCTGCATAGGGAGCACACCCCAGCTCAGCATACAGGTTTGCACGGGTCAGGGCCAGGGTCAGGATTCGACCCTCTGTCCCCAGGGCTGCAAAGCAGGCACTTAACACACTGAGCCAGCCTGTCTTCCCCAGAATAAATTTACTTTTAAAACAAAATAATCATATACTTTCAATATAATGAAGTTGTTTATAAATAGAAACATGTTTTTAAAAATTACATTGTGCGGTATCACATTTCATATCATGCCATTTTCACATGACTAGAGCACAGACCTGATGCCCTAGTCCCATTGTGTGGTCTTAGTTTCACCATAGTTAAAGAGTTGGACAATGAAGAAATTAGTTGAACAAAGCAAATTCATTCCGCTATTGAAAGACAGCTCAAGGGTCAGGCTCCAGTAATAATTTTCTGTTTGAAGAAACTGGTACAAAACTCATGACACATTAGTCATATACAAATAACTATAATTTAAAGATTTTGAAAGAACAAAAGTATGGTATGAAGCTTGAATAACCCGTGTCTATTGGAACTGTTAAAAATAAGTATGGGGACAAGGCACTGGGATTTTAAAATACTGAACCCAAGTAATTCTAATGGACAAACATGATAGAAAGCAAATCATTTCAGATTAATAAAAATCAGGCTTTATATAAAGTTCTACCTTTCAGTGAGCTTATTTCCATATAGTTCTTAATTAATTATATTCAAAAATCATGATCCCAACATAGAAATTATTATTTTACCATGTTTTTTGGTTATTTGGGCTTTAGCAGAGGAGATCAAGGAAAAACAGATGTAAGTTTACTTTGAGAAGACAGCATCCAGCTTCTATTAAACTAAGTCAGCAAGGAACATTTTCCTTAGACAAGCTGAATAGGACTATGGAACAACACAAAACCATCAATACTTTAGCAAAGTATCTTTAATTCATAATATAAATATAAATATTCTGATCTGTTTGAACTGTTAAACATAACTTTAAAAATCAATAAGCTACTCTAATGTATTATTTTATTTTTAAAAACATTATTATAAAATATTACTATAATAATTAGATATGGATACAGGGATCTTAAAAGTTCAGTGGTAGGACTGGATGTTAGATGTCCCTGCTAATTATAGCTGAAATAATTGCTATTTATTTTTCTGCCTTTAAGAACTGTTAGAAATGGTTTTGTCAACTAATTTCCCAGTGTTCCACTTGAGATACAAAGAATTCTCTGTAAGATACAATGCTGCAGAAGACATATGACCTCTTATCATTTTATACATTATATACACATATGTGCATACATAAAAATACTTAAGATTTCTTGGTTTCTGGAGTAGTCTATAGCCAATGGTATGTAAATTTAAAAATAATATCCAATTTACCTCTTTAGTATACTACCTGTCTTACAGAATAGAACTGTGAAACCCTCCTCTTTCTAGGACAATGGATCATGACCTTTGCATTACTTTAAAATCACTTGGAGAACTATTACAGAACACTTAAACCCTGGGCCCACACTAAGCCAACTGAATCAGAATCTCTGAAGGTGAGGCCAAGGTACTGGGATTTTTTAAAACAGAACCCAAGAGAATCTAATGTGCAAACAGGATTGAGAACCATTGTTTTAACTTTAGCACAGCAGTTCTCAACAGACCTACAGTACCAGTACTGTCTGGAAACTTCTTAGAAACAAATGCAAATTCTTGGGGTCATCTTAGACCTAAAGAATCAGAAACTCTGGGAGTGGGACTCAAAAGCAACTCTCTAAGTGATTCTGAGACTACTAAAGTTTGAGAACAGCTGCTTCTGGGCAGTTATGTAGGCCTGGAAGCCACATCTCATTCACTTTGTTTCTGTATGGCTTGCAAGCTAAGAATACTTTTTGTACTTTTCAATGGCAAAAACAAAAATAAATAAAAAGAACAGCATTATGCAGCAGGTTAAAATTACATAAAATTCAGGGAAGCTGGGATGGCTCAGTGGGTTAAGCGCTCACTTTGTTAATATATTTTATTTATTTATTTTTTTGACAAAGAGAGAGAGAGAGAGATACAGAGACAGAGAGAGAGAGAGAACTGAACTGGGGGAACTCCCCAGTTCAGCATATGGGTCCGCATGGGCTGGGGCCGGGATTCAATCCCCAGTCCCTGGCACTGCAAAGTGAGCGCTTAACCCACTGAGTCACCCTGGCTTCCCCATAAGCGCTCACTTTGAAGCACAGGGGACCAGGGATCAAATCCCCGCCCTGCCCATACGGAACCACATGCTGAACTGGGAGCTCCCCCAGTTCAGTTCTCTCTCTGTATCTCTCTCTGTATCTCTCTCTCTCTCTCTCTCTCTGTCAAAAATAAATAAATAAATAAATAAATATATATATATATTTATTTTTAATTACATAAAATTCAAATGTCGTTGTAAATAATTTTATTAGAACATGGTCTTCATGTCTACTGGTTTCTATATCATCTATGGCTGCTTTTGCATTACTGCTCTATAACAGCAGAAGTGAAGTGAACAGCTGCAACAATACCACCAAGTCAAAATACTGGCTACCTGGCCCTTTTCATAAAAAGTCTGCCAACTTCCAGCATAGAGTAGAGTTATGACTGGATTATCAACTACTCACTTTCTATTTTTAATAATCTATGTTAATATTTGGCTGGAGTATTAACAATTTAGTGAGAGTTTAATTTATATGGTTTTACTATCATATAAACCATATAATTTATTCAACTTTAAAAGAGAAGTAGAGGGAAAGCCAGGATGGTTCAAAGGATTAAGGGCTCACTTTGCAGCCCCGGGGACTGAGGATCGAATCCTAGCCTGTGCAGACTCATATGCTGAGCTGAGGTGTGCTTCCCATGCAGAAGGCCCCCAGTTCAGTTGTGGCCCCAACCCCACCCAGTTTGACCCCTGGCTCAAGGGGGCATGCCTCCCATGAGGGAGGTCCCCAGCCCAATTCCCGCCCTGTGAAGCCCCCACCCACCAACCTGTGTGGAACAAAACTATTTCAAAAACTGATGATGTATAACTATGGAGACTGCTCTGGGCATTCCCCCTTCTCTCTGTCAAAAACAATAAAATAAATCTTAAAAAGAAAAAAGAAAAGAGAAGGATGATAACAATACTTACTTGCCATCTTTAAAATAGGTTTTGAGAGTATCGCTGAAACTTTTGGAGTACTTTACAAATTCTTTCTTTTGGTGTTCAAGTGCCTACAGACACCAAAAATAATAAGACAAAAGTAATGAATAAGAAAAAAGAAATAATACAAAACCCAAAGTCAAAAGACAGGATATTACATAAAATATGGAATGGACTTTATGTAACAGTAAGCATTATTAGAAGTATGTATTTAACTATTACTGGAAGTTTGTATAAAACTATTGCTAATAGTCAAACTGTCTTAGGATTTAAATAAATAAAAAAACTAAGTATTATAAGTAGGGGGGCAGTATGTAAGGCTTCTACTAAACTTACCCTGCGGTTCTGGTATTGGTATTTCTTGAAGACATTATTCACTGTATCAAGAAGTTCTTTTATTGCACTGGCTATATCCCTGTTGGATAAGGAAAAAATAATCTTCTTAAAATAAGTTATATAATTTTAAGAATTATACTGTTAACTACCATACAACTACTGCATTAAACACAAACATATGACTGGCCGGTGAGTGGGGGTTTTAGCGTACCCTTCTGTGATCCTGACTTCTCTTGCATTGCTGACCAAACACATTCCTCATTAACTTTCCCAAATCAGCACCATCTTATTCAGCATTACTTACTTCAACTTATGAGACTATGACTCTCTCATCTTTTCCAGTTCTGATTTTTCTTTTCTTTCACTAATGAATTCAAGTTACTATCTTCTCTGCTTTTGTTCTCATAAACAATTATATGAAATTTTGCTATTCCATGTAGCTTATTTCTATATTTATCAATACTTCAAGTTATATACATAATAGACTAATGTTTAAAATACTTCCTCCTAAGACACAGCTCTTCTGTCTTAAGACATATTTACCTCTATCTAACAACTGTGTATTCTCCCCTTCCAAACCTCAGCTGTCACTATTGTCCTTTGGAAAATGTATTTAAATTTCTGAAAGAGACAATATCAGAACATTCTTCTACCTTAACTTTTCCAGCAACCATCCTTTGCTATATGTATATGCATCAACACTTTCCTCCCCTTTCTAAAGAAAGAAAGAGAAAAATATAAATCTATAATTTTCATTTGAGTTGACTATTCTTCCTATCCATGCATCATTTCTTCTTATCTCTTGTCTTATATATTCATGCCCTTTTCAATTTCTATGTTCTAATTTCATAGCAAAATTTTTTTTCGAAACTAAACATAATTCAGCATTCTTAAATAGTCTCATTCCCTGAGCAAGCATGTATTCTCTTAGCTGTTATAAAATTGTTACAAAAACTTTTGCTGTTCAAATGCAATGCAACTGTGAGTATATGAATTAGTAACACATAAACCAGAGCATTCATTTCTTATTACTGACTTCTTAATCACAAATCTCAGAATCCTGTTATTCTGTACGTATAACATTTCAGCTCTAGTTAGGGAAAAAGACTGTCCAGATTTCTGTGTGCATGTGGTATGCTTCACAGCACATTTCTAGTAAATAAACAGTAGAATTCTAAAAATTACAAGCAGGATTTTGGTAGAAAAAGGTTTATCCTAAAGTAATAATAATATTTGAAATATTTATTAAATATTTCAGTGTAAATATTTATTGCCTTCTAAATGTCAAACATCAGTCAGTAGGACGCAAAAATATTAAAACATTAAATATTCAAATCAGACAAAGAACTTTACATAGAATATTATCTGTCCATTTTTATTTTTTGCCTCTAGTTTAGTAGTAACAGTGTTAAGTGATGCAACTATTCCTTTCATTTGTGGTTGCAAGCAAGTTGAATCCTTCTGTGTTGGCTGTAAGCCCACTTCCACTTAATAAAATGGTATCATATGACCATCCTATTTTGTGAGAAAAACTATAATTTGAACAAATAAAAATTATCAAATTTCTGACTATGGATGATTCTTCAAATCCACAACGAGCCTGCTTAAAACGGAATATAAAAGAGTAAATTACACAGTTATCAGTTACATGTTATCAGTTATACTTTAAAATTCTGCTAAAACATATTATAAAAATGTGCTCTTAGGACTAATCAACAAGATGAACATATGAGCCATATACAACGGTAATGACTGGATTCCACAGGTCAAAAATGTTCTGAAACTGGTTGCTCACTCACTCACTCGGGAGCAAAAACAAAAGGAGAAAAAGAGTTTCATGAACAGTACCCCAGACCTTCAAAATACTGAAAATTTGCCTGTGCTTTACAAGGGGAAAAAACCAACAACAGCTGCTTAAACTTAGGTGATTCTGCTGATGAACCAGGTTCAGAAACTACTGTCTGGGAATTTAGATTCTAAAGCTACAGTTTGACTCATTATTTGTCTCAAAATTTTATAAAGGCCAACGTTGTTTATCCCTAGGCCTGGCCTTCTCTAATCTACAGTAGTTTATGTCACGTATCATGTCATCTATACGCACACAGAAAAGCATTTTCACATATGGAATCAAGGAAACTAAATTACATCAATAAATTATCTTAAGATTTGTTTCCTACAAGAGAAAACACCACCATAAAAACAAACAAACAAATACAAACAAATAAACAAAAAAACCCACCCTCAAACAGAGAAGGAACTAGGGAAAATTGAAGGGTAAAATAACTACAGTGTAATTATATGCTGCAGTTAGATGATTCTGTGATAAGAGATAAGTATGGATATACTAGCAAAAAAATTTAGCAGTTTGCAGCTATTAAATGAAGCAACTTGGGAAAAACATAAACAGTAAAATAGAGGACAACCAGCAGCATCAGAAGAAATGTAAACATACCGGTACATCCTATCAAAACAACGCATGGAGTAGCAGAGATGCTAAATATATCACCCAAATCTGTATACGTTTATGCAAATACGCTAATAAAGGGGTGTCCAACTTTTTGGCTTCCCAGGGCCACACTGGAAGAACTGTCTTGGGTCACTGGACATACAGTAGCACTAATAATAGCTTTTCTTTTTTTTTTTTTAAGATTTATTTTATTGTTTTTGACAAAGACAGAGAGAGAAAGAGAGAGACAGACAGAAAGGGGAGGGCCCAGAGCAGTCTCTATAGTCATACGTCATCAGTTTTTCAAAATGGTTTTGTTCCACACAGGTGGATAGGGGTCACACAGGGCAGGAACTCAACTGGGGGCCTGCCAAATGAGGGGCAGGCCCCCTCAAGCTAGGGGCTGAAACTGCAGGCAAGAACTGAACTGGGGGCCTCCCGCATGAGAAGCACACCCCAGTTCAGGATCTGGGTCAGCATGGGCCTGGGCTGAGATTTGATCCTTGGTCCCTGGAGCTGAAAAGAGAGCACTTAACCTGCTGAGCCATCCTGGTTTCCCAATAGCTAAGCTTAAAGAAAAAAAAAAAAAGAAAAAGGCAAAACAATCTCTTAATTTTTTAAGAAGTTTACAAATTTGTGTTGGGACACAATATAACTGTCCTGGGCCACATGAGGCCTGCAGACTGGACAAGTTTGCTCTAATGAAAGAAAATTCCTATTAAGTATGTTTAATTTGGCCTACACTGGCAAAGCTAGTTTGAATCCATCATGAAAACCAAACCTTGGTGAATTTTTTATTATGAATATGCAAACACATATTATAATAAGTAAATATATAAATGCATAGCTTCCTGGTCTATTAACTCACAAGTCTCTACTAGTCAGCCTTTAAATGGAATGTATCCCACTTTTAAAAATCCTTTAAATTAATTTTATAAAATATTTGCATAAACTTAAATGTAGTCAAACAGAAACACTCATTAATCAAAAGTACTTTAAATTATTTGTCTGCTGGATCATTTTTCCTAATCAACTCCACAGAGAGAAATTGGGGAAAAAAATCTTATTTTACAATGTTTGTATGTGCCGCCCTGAGTATAGGCTAGGTTCTGTGCTAAATATTTCATGTATAGCATCTCTTTCAATTGTCACAACTATTAATTTCACCTTTAAAGGCAGAAACTAAAATCACAGAAGCTAAGCAACTTATCCAAGGTCAAAGAGGTAAATTCTAGAATGGAGATTCAAGCCTACTTCTGCTAATAGATACACAAATATGTGGATATTTGTTAGCCGACAGGAATCTTTTTTCTCCTTTAAGATAACCTATAACGTCACACACAGTACTTGGTATAGTAAGTATTTGATACATGCTTATTGATAAATATTGCCAAAAAAATGAGTGAAGAGAGTAACTACCTTAAATACAAGAAAGTAAAATATTTTAAAGAATAACAGTAACTGCACAATATGTTGTACCTATAGGATAAGCAGTTTTTTATTTTGGTATAATTTTATCCACTAATTTGTTAAACAATTAACTGTAGTAATGATATATATCAAAATCATATATAAGTAATACAAATAATAATACATTAGATATGTATGCTAATTCATACATTGTTAAATTTTAGTTTTGGAAATAATACATATTATCAACAAAGTTTCCACGAAAATTATCCCTCCTAAAATGGTTAAGAAATAAATTTTAATTGCCAATTATCTTAATTCAGTTGTGTTGAATACACTCCAGAAAACAGAACTGAAATATTTCTACTGCCCCATAAATGAAAGAAGTATCTAATTCAGCTCTGTACTACAGACAAAACTCAGGCGCCTGACCTCCACATACTTAGGATTATAATGTGGCTGTTATTAAAGTGGCTTTCAACTGTATCTCTCTGGAGCCACACTGGGTTTAGCAGAGAAGCTTCAGGGACACACAGGGTATAGAGGGAGTCAAAGTATCAGGGATGAGCTCTGGGCCAATCATTTCTATCCCAGTGTCAACCAAAAACACTGTTCTCCCTCTTACCTACTGGCATTCTCCCAAATAGCAGATACTTTATTTTTGTTAATTACCAAACCAGATCAACATTATTCATCTATGACTGGGAAGCAGGACAGAAGACCTTGAAATCAGTTGCTTGGGTTCAAACCAAACTCTACCAACTTGCCAGCTCTGTGACCTTGGGAAATTACTTCCTTTATTATGCCTCAATTTCCTCATTTGTTACAGGGCATAAGTTAATAAGTATACAAAGTGCTTTAAAAAGTGCTTGGCACATAAGCTCTATATAAGTAATTAGTATTATTAAGAAGACATTGATTCCATAAGTCTACTTCAATGACCTGAAGCAAAATTTGCTAAAAATATTTTTAAATATCAAGTTTTCATAGAAATATAATATAATCACCAAAACAAAGTAAATGACTTGAAAAATCTAGAAATCAGTTGTTTAAACAGCTGTGTTTGAGAGTACTAACAATTTGTCCTTTTAGGGGCAAAACATGTTTACTTTATATACCAAACTAAAAATAAAAACCCATTAACAGTTGACTTATCTTCCTTCTTCACATATTAAATATAGGTAAAGGAATTTGGGGCTTTTCAATAAAGTTAAAATATTTAGGGTCTGTGACTGTGCCACGGATTTTGGTTAGTCAATGGAACTTCATTATCTTTCCTGGTCCTCAATTAGAGGACCAAAAAGAGGAGGGCCACTCCTGGATAGCTGGGTTGGGTACCCATCATGAGTCATTATTTTCTGAAATGAGACATACTCCTCTCTCTGTATCATTCAAAATAGATGCCTAAACTAACTAAAACAGCACCTTGCAATGTAAATTACAAAGAATACTATTTCTGAGAAATGAATGCTAATATTTACTCAAAATTAGTCTCCCCTCCCTAAGTTCTTTAAGTTTTTCAAGAAAAAAGAATTATACTACATCTTTTTTTCAATTAAAATTTTAAAAATACATAAATAAGTAAATCTTTCCTTTCTAGCAATTTCTACTTGTGGTTTTATCAAAAGGTCATTAATAGTGCCACTACAGTTATTCCCAGATTTCTTTGTTTTTTATCCACTAAGGCTGAAGAAAATTATCCAATTATACAGTTTATAAATACTCATCTAGAAATGGATGAACCTTCTCAATAGTCAGCTTCCAGGCCCCATTCATATTTTCAGTATTTTTAAATCTGTATCCCAAGGTTAGGGGTTTTGAGTTTCACAAATTGGTCAGTATTAGAAAATACTATTCACAAAGAGTATATTACTTATCCCAGTAACCTGTGCCATTTATGAAATAAAAATAATATTGGTATCCTGTTATCAGTACCTATAATTTACCCAGCTTCTCTATTCACTTAACCTGACATTTTTCCATCTTTACTGTGTTTATATTCCAGTTTACGTACATTTCATTCAGTTTAAAAATTAAACATTCTAAAAAAAGTTACTGTACTCTGAAGCCAAATGCCACCTCTTAAAAGGTAATAAAAAAGCAGCATTTAAAAATTTCTAAAATCTTATTTCAATTAATATTTTAATTTAGTATTAATGCCATATCAAAATAAAACATCTAGAATAAAACGTATTACACCTTTATTTTGGTATGACACTTTTGTGAAAAGAAGAACCAAAATAAAGTCTCTTACTTGATTGTCTGCAGAAATCTCACTCTGTCATTGATCTCATCTGGGATCTTACTGAGAATTTGTTTAAGTGCTCGTGCCTTTTCGTTTAAGTCCTGGAATTCTGGCTCTGGTCGTTCAATCATATACTCTGATAAAATAAATACATAATAAAAAGCATCATGCAACTCCCTGTAAAATTAAAATCTAAGAATTCCCAATGTTAGTCAGGGGTGGGGAAAGGGGAAGGCCAGATAATTAGGAAAGACAGGTTGCAAAGCAGAATTTGTTATACTTCAACTTAGTTCAGTAATAATAACAGGGCTCTTACCAAGTAAAAAGCAGAAAATTAAAGACTACATTTTCAATTTGGCGTAAATGGAAAGCCCATTAAATCTTAAAAAAATAAATAAAATTAAAATGGAGTCAATCAAATTTATCAAGTCTCTGAAGCTACATTTCACAAGAAAACCTTAAAGTAATGACAGTCATAACAAATATGATGGCAACATGTTTGCCAAGGTGGAAGATAAATTTAACAAAAACCTCTATATTTACTATACAATGGTTCATTATACCAAAACCCCAAACCACCTACTAAAATCTTCAGAACATTTTAATCTCACCTAAAAACAAAACCACCACCATAAATACAACAAAGGTGTTGGAAAGAAAATTAAATCAGGCCTGGCAGAAGCAAGATTACTGACATAGTCACCGAAGACTTTAAACCATTACAACTCTACTAATCAATATAACCTGCCTAATAGGCTGGGAATGCGTAAGTCTGGAATAATGATGAGGACTTTATTACAAATTATGATATTTACTTTTGTTCTCCATTAATAAACATGGGAAACTATATACCTCTATGTTTTCCTTAATTGTGGGAAAATGGCTACTAAATTTAAGTGAAACCCAGTTCTAATTATTTTAAAAAGCAAAATATGAGAAGCAGAAAGGATTACTATACTATTACTTCAAATCAGTGCTTGAAAAAATATATGCTACACTAAAGTTAAAGGAGAAAAAACTCATTACCTTCAAACTGATATTTGCATATAGTCAACACAAAATAACCACTTCACAGAGCTTATATTTTGGTAAAACTAGAACTCATCAAACATATTAATAGGGGAAAAAATTAAAGCATACAACATAAACAAATGCTTTACTTCAAGTAATTAAATCTGACAATTACAAAACAAAGGCCACAACTACTTTTCTTCTTTATATAATCCCTCCTGCCCCCTCACCCTCACAGTAATAACAAAAAAAGAAAAAGAGGAGGTAAAGGAGAGGGAAGAGGAGGCAACTCCTTTACCAAGTAATAAAGATTTGGAAGAAGTGCTTTTCAACAATTGAAAGAAAACTAAACAAGACTATGTTCTGATTACCTTCTACATCATCAGCTGCCATTCGAAGAAGGGACTCTGTGAAGTTAACTTCTACACTCTTTTTCTCTAAAATTTTCATAATGATGTCTTGTGTGAGTCCTGGATTTTCTTTTTCAGCCTATAAAAAAGAGAAAGCTAGTTTTAAAATACAGAAACTAAATCAGAATTTCAAAACTAAAATTTACTTACAGTGAACAACTTATAAGGGCAGATGTCTTTGTAAAGCAGGTGTGATGATCACATTCATTATGTTTATAAAGTTTGTGTATCAGTAAACTTATTAAAGCCATGGTCCCATTTTACATTTGAACATAAAGTACTTAATATTTCTTACTTTTCCTTTACACTGTCCTGCAATCAAACTAATAACAAAGATAGAAATAAACATTATATAAACTTCGGTATTCCATCAATTATTCTTTTGAGCAGTTTAAATATACTACAGAGTTTTAGTTTTTTTTTCATTAGCAAACCTTTCAACTGCTCATCTCCCCATTTTTTTGTAAATTCTTTGTATTTAACAGAATGCCAGGAAAAACAAAAACACAACAAAAAGATTTTTTTTTTAAATATTTATTTATTTATTTTTAATTGTTTTTTTACAGAGAGAGAGAGAGATACAGAGACAGAGAGAGAACTGAACTGGGGGAGCTCCCAGTTCAGCACATGGTTCCGCATGGGCCGGGGCCGGGATTTGATCCTCGGTCTCCAGCGCTGCAAAGTGAGCGCTTAACTCACTGAGCCATCCCGGCTTCCCCCAAAAAGATTTCTTGAAAGTTTTATTGAACCTATATACTTACTCAAGCCCTTAAATACATTCCCACAAAATGATTTTCAGTTTCTATTTTATTTTTGTAACAAGAATATTCCCTTCACTAGTTTTCAGAACATCATTAATCCTTTTAGTACTCTCTGAGCTTGTTTCACTAATGAGTTTACACTGGTTCTGTTACTCCCTAGAGCACTAAAATCTAGTCATTTCAAGACTAAGTATAGAGCTCTGATTTATCAAAGTTATTTTTCAAGATTTTGGTTTTCCCAGTAATTTTGTCCCATTTTATTATTTGTTTAAAATTTTATAATTGCACTCTAAGTTTGTTTCTTTTAATATGTCTACCAATTTTAATAGTTATAATGATTTCCTATCCTTTTTTGCAGTTACTAAATAGGAAATTGAAACAACTTATGCCCTTAATCAGATGTTAATCTACACTTTCTTATGTATCAAGTACATTTAACCTCTGCCTTTTAAATTCCATTCTGTATCATTGCAGATCCAGCTTTCTGTTCCTATTTCCATTATAAAATCCTGGTTCTCATTAGGTTTCAATATGAAATACTAAAAGATTGTGGAACAAAATGAGAAAATACACACATTTATCTCAATCTTGAGATTATATAAATTGTTGTCAAATGCTATTCAGGGAAATCATTTTGATAGATCATTAAGAACAATAAAGTGTGTCTCACTGAATTCCATTTCTTTTAACAGTATTCTCTCCTTATCCATGGAGGATATGCTCCAAGATCCCTTGGAATGGGTGCCTGAAACCTTGGTTAGTACCAAACCCTATATATACAGATGTTCCTCAGCTTACAATGGGGTTATACGTTCCTATGAACCCATCCTAAATTGAAAATATCCTAGTCAAAAATGCACTTTACACATCTAACCAACTGAACATCATAGCCTAGCCAAGCCTACCGTATCTTAAACATGTTCAGAACACAATAGTCAAAGAATGCTGGCAACACAGTACACTGCAGAGTACCAATTGTTTACTCTCACGATTGTGTGCCTGACTGGGAGCTGTGGTACACTGCCACAGCTCAGCATCTGTCATGGGAGCATCATACTGCATGTCGCTAGCCCAGGAAAAGATCAAAAGTTCAAAATTCTAAATACAATTTCTACTGAATGCATATAGCTTTTTGCACCATTGTAAGTTGAAAGTCTCTGACCCAGTAAGTCAGAGACTTTCTGTACTATGCTTCCTACCCCTATGTATCTATGATAAAGATTAATTTATAATTAGGCACAATTAGTAAAATAGAACAATTATAACAATACACTCTAAAGAGAGTTACCACATGAATGTGTTCTCTCTCTCAAAATACTGTAACCATCTCTTACTTGCAGTACCGTAAATGCCTTTGTGTCATTCATAGACTCAATGCTTTCTGTTGCAACACATTTTTTTACCACCATTTGGAATGTTTTCTATTCATGTATTCTACTAGTATATTTAAAAGACTTTCTATCTTAACTAAACACTTATCAGTCTACAATTCTTTTCTATCCTTATGAGTTGAAAATGTTCATCTTTTCAATTAGAGGAAGCACATTACGGCTTCTCTTCAGGATATCCTACTTGCCAACATCCTTATCTTTGAGCTTTGAGTCTATTATTAAGTAAAATAAAGGCTACTTGAACACAAGCACTGCTACACTACAGCTACTAAGTGACTAATGGGCGGGAAGGGTATGTAGTGTTGATATACTGGATAAAGGGATAATTCACATCCCAGATGGGACTAGGCAGAACAGTGTTGATTTCATCACACTATTCAGAATGGCATACAATTAAAAAACTTATGAATTGTTTATTTCTGGAATTTTCCATTTACTATTGTCGAATTGTGGTTAGCCATAGGTAACTAAAGTGTAACTGCAAATAAAGGGGATCACTGTATAATCTGTTTTGATGTTTCCTTCCATGAATATATTTTAGAATCATTAAAAAAAAAAAAAAAAAAAAGAGTTGTCTTTAAAAGTTACTTAGGGCAAGCCCGGATGGCTCAGTGGGTTAAGCACTCACTTTGTAGCCCCGGGGACCTAGGACCTAATCCCGGCCCTGGCCCGTGCGGACCCACATGCTGAACTGGGGAGTGCCCCTCAGTTCAGTTCTCACTGGGGTGAGACCCCGGCCCAGTTCCTGGCCTGCGCAGCCCCGCGCCCACCTGTGGAATGAAACAATGTGGAAAAACCAATGATATGCAACTATGGAGACTGTTCTGGGCCCTCCCCCTTCTCTCTGTCTCTCTCTCTTTTTTTTTTATGTTTTATTTATTTATTTTTGACAGAGAGAGAAAGAGAGAGTAATACAGAGACAGAGACAGAGAGAGAACTGAACCGGGGGAGCTCCCAGTTCAGCATATGGTTCCGCACGGGCCAGGGCCGGGATTCGATCCCGCTACAAAGTGAGCACCTAACCCACTGAGCCATCCCGGCTTCCCCTCTGTATCTCTCTCACTGTCAAAAACAATAAAAATAAATCTTTAAAAGTTATATAAATATGGCTTAAGATGGTGTAAATTTTAGTAATTTTGTGAAATGCCACAAAATTACATATAGTACACTCTTTAAGTAAGCCAGTATTAAATAGTTCAGCGGCTCTAAGTAGCATTAAATTTACCTATACACTATCTTGAGAATCAGGGCAGTATTTCTCTATGTACTTTCACACGATCTCAGCAGAAAACAAACTCTCTTGGATTACATTATAATAAGGTGCTGAAAGAATTAAATGCTGAAAGCCTGAGAACAAAGTTTTTAATACCAAGTTAGGCAGGGGTCTCCAAACTATGGCTGGAGGCCCTCTCATCTGGCCCGTGGAGACCTTTTTATCTGAATAAAATAATATTAAATAAATAATTAAAAACAGCATCTATGTTTTGATTCTTTTTTATTTGGACCTCAAGTGTGTAGTCGGCCCCCAAACTGCTTTTTTGATAGTTAATGCAGCCTGTGGGCTGAAAAGTTTGGAGACCCCTGGTCTAGAGCCCTAAAATGTCAAACTGGAGTATTACAGAAATCTCAGAGAGGTCCCTAACTTTCTCAATTCAGTGATCTTAGTTCCAAAAGAAATACCTAACAGTGCCGTGTATTAAGTAGTTAGGGTCAAACAACTTAAATAGTATTTATGTTCTAACAATTTAGCAGCCTAAAAAACACACAAATTGAAAGAAAAGTATTTTATTTCATTCTTAAATAACCCTGAGTACTTACATTAATGAGATCCGAGCACCTGTTGGGCACTGCCCAATTCCTCAAATGTTGGAATTAGACTGGACCCTTCCACCGTCATTTTCTGTTGTACATTGATTACCTTGTGGTACTCTTTACCACAGCAATGGCCAAAAGGCCAGCTAAGAAAGGTATAACATCATTGAAAGGAATACAGCCCAATCAAACATGTTGTAATTGTAAACTACCTCTAGCTAGTTAGTAGTTCAACCAGATGTTGAATATCACCATGTTTCTTCAAAATTGTAAAAACACCACAAAGATTGCTGTGGGGGCCCAGGGTGCCTTAGCACACAGTTGGAGAACAGTTAATCTTTGCATCTTCTGGCTGGAATCTTAGTTAAGATACAGATTTTGTTTTAAAAGCCTTAAATTTACCTAATGACTATGACAAGATAAACAGACTTACCCTTAAACCAGAGATTCTATCTATGCCTCTAGGTTACTCCCCTCCGGAACAAAACCCTCAACTTTGTGGGTATTCAATTTTTATGAAGAATCCAACTGTGAGAGAAAACTATCCCCATGGGCAGTAATATCCACTCTTGTGGATCAGTGATTCTCAACAGCACAACCTATCAGAACCACTAAGTGGAGAAAGGAATCAAAAGCAGTGTAGGTATCTTAAAAGATAATATTCACTAGTATTACCGGTACTTTATCTTTAAAAAATATTTTTATCCCTTTTCTCCAAGTAACAAAATATAGATAATAAAGCTTGATAAATACCACTGTTACTGGGACAACGAACTGGAAACATGCATATAAATATGTGGCCGAGTGAGGTTTTTCAATCTTTTGCATAAAAGTTTTAGTTTAAAAAACACAAAAATTCTCATCTTTCTAATGTATGCCCTCCTTTAATATCATTTGAAATTTAACAAATTTAATATAATTAAGAATAAATTTATGTAAAACTAATGCTTACAAAATAACTTTCACTGTTCTCAATTAAAAATCAGTACCATGGACAACAAAATTTTCCCATGTATCAAACCAGATCTACCATAGCCACATACTTTAAATAGTTTTTTGTTTTTGTTTCTTTAATATATATTTATTTTATTGTTTTTGACAGAGACAGAGAATGAGGAGAGCCCAGAGCAGTCTCCACGGTTGTACATCATCAGTTTTCGACAGTTTCATTCCACACATGTGGTCAGGTGCCGTATAGGGTGAGAACTGGGTTGGGGGCCTCCCACATGGAAGGCACGCACCCCCACCCCCGGGGGGGGGGGGGGCAGAACCGAACTGGAGGCCTCCCACATGAGAAGCACATCCCAGTTCAACATATGGGTCCCTTGGGTTACAAAGCAAGTGCTTAACCTGCTGAGCCATCCCAGCTTCCTCATAGTTTACTTTTTATAAATGTATTTTAGTATTAGAACATCAGCTTGTAAGATATTACAAAAAAAGGCTTCATGAAATTCATGATTTTACTTTTTTTTATTAATGACATTGAGCACACTATTACTTCAGATAGGGCCTTCTTTATCAGGGTACACAGGAGAAATTTCTATTCTTGCAATGAGGAAAGCTAAAATACTGACATTTGCTTTATCAATACGACATTGCATTAACACATCATTTTTCCTTCTTTTCTTTGATCACAACGATGCTTAAAATAGGGGAAACTGGGATGGCTCAGTGGATTAAGTGCGCATTTTGCAGCCCCAGGGACTGAGGATCAAATCCCGGCCCTGGCCCGTGCGGACCCATATGCTGAACTGGAGAGTGCCCCCAGTTCAGTTCTCACCGGGGTGAGACCCCAGCCCAGTTCCTGCCCTGTGCAGCCCCGCGCCCACTTGTGGAATGAAACTATGTGAAAAAATCAATGATGTGCAACTATGGAGGCTGTTCTGGGCCCTCCCCCTTCTCTCTCTCTCTGTATCTCTCTCGCTCTGTCAAAAACAATTAAAAAAAAAATCTTTAAAAAAAAAAAAAGATGCTTAAAATAGTCTCCATTATGTCTTCCTAAACCAAATATGCCATTCCGAACCACAGACACTCAAAAAATGAAAGGGCGGGAAGGGGGGTAAACAATGATGGTATTGCTTTGTTGATTCTCTTCATTAACCCAATGGTTTGGCAGGATGTATTTTAAAGAAGCTAGTATATATGTGTATACAAGTACTATATTTTATATAATAAATATAGCAACATAATTCTAATGCAACATATACACTGTGGTGAGATACAAGACATCTAGTGACATTATCTATGCTACCAGGTAAGAGTGGTAAACTAATCTTTGCTATAAAAAGAAATCAAGCTGGATAGATTTATAGTTTCAATTCCAATTAAACTCAACTATAAATTTATTGTATGGGGAAGCCGGGATGGCTCAGTGGGTTGGGCGCTCACTTTGCAGCACTGGGGACCGAGGATCGAATCCCGGCCCCAGCTCGTGCGGAACCATGTGCTGAACTGGGAGCTCCCCCAGTTCAGTTCTCTCTGTCTCTGTATCTCTGTATCTCTCTCTCTCTCTCTCTCTCTCTCTCTGTCAAAAATAAATAAATAAATAAAAATATATTAAAAAAAAAAGAAAAATTTATTGTAGATTTAAATCATTAAAATATTTTACCTGAAATATAAATTGGTTTAGATATTGATGGAAATACACACACAAAATGTAAACAGAAATTAAAGTTTTGTGCACCCTGATATGCAAATGAGGGGCGAGGAGGGTGGGCACGGTTAATGTTTTAAAGGAAACAATGCCTCCAATATGTAGAGTAGGGTCATTCAATAGAAATATAATGCAAGAAACAAGAGCCCATATAACCTGAAATTTTCTATTAAAAAAGTAAATAAAACCATGTGTAATTATTGTGAGTTTGAGTGTACATTGAAAATATTATTTCCAAATTTAGTCAATAATTATTACTGAGTTATTTTCTTTCTTATACTATTAAGTCTCCAAAATCCAGTCTGTATTTTATACTTGGGAGTACAACTCAATTTGACCTAGCCATATTTTAAGAGCTCAACAGCAACATGTGGCTAGTGATTGTCAACTGAACATCTCAGGTCTAGAGACAATGAAAATATTGTTTCTGAGTGACTAAGTTGTATATTCGGGATGTGCATTTAATCTGCTGTATATAGAGGTCTTGATTTCTCATTCAAAAACATTGTCTTATATTCTACTATTAAACAATATGAAGAAAATCTTTTTGAGTTATAATTTTACAAATGTTTTTAACAAGCTAAATAAAAAAGAATTCAAAAATACGTATACTCTAATGAAAGGGTGTCAAACCTTTTGGCTGCCTTTGGCCACATGGAAAGAAGAACTGTCTTGGGATACACATAAAATATACTAACACTAACAATAGCTAGTGAGCTTTAAAAAAATCACATACTTGAAGAAAGTTTCTGAATTTGTGTTGGGCCACATTCAAAGCAGTTCTGGGCCCTATGTGGCCCATAGGCTGCAGGATGGACAAGCTTGCTCTAAAGCCAGAGAAAGAACACTTCAATGTCAGTTTCAAAAACAAAAAGTGACAAAAAAGATGAACGTTAAGAAAAGTGTATGTGTTCCTGCTCACTGAAGTGTTTTAAGCTTTCCAGAGTACACTAAAACAGGCACATGGAGACTAAAAGGGTTTCTGCTAAAAGGAAATAAACTGGCAATTATTCGATGGTATTTAGATTTATATATAACATACATGTTAATAATTATAATAAATTATTTGTGCCTCACCTTAATGAAAGCTGCTCTCAGTGTCTGAGCTGCAGACAGATTTACTCGTTCTAGCTGCAATAAAAAATTTAAATATTAATTTTCTTAGAAAAAGCAACATTTCTGATATTCTATTCTATAGTGATCACATTGATATACCCATCATTCAGTTAACATAATACTTGCTAACGATTCTAAGTCACTATAAATCTTCAAATAGGTAGGATATCTAGAACTTTCATTAGAATTCATGAAACATTAAGGTATGTATATCAGTTTTTTTGTATTCCTTTTTTGAAATAAGAAACACTCTACCTTAAAGATAGATTTAATGTAATTCCCTATAGAAAGAAAAGAACATATTTACTTGAATTATTAAAAATAGAGAAGATACAAAATTAATTCTCAATACTGTTCTAAATACTATGCAAATTGTATGTATATGTACTGAATATAAAACGACCAACAGAGATGAACACATTTATAACTTAAGATTCTTTGTATTTACTATTTTACTCCTTTTTATAATTGCTTTTCGATCCCTCAGCCTGGATTAAGCTGACATTAATCTATTTTATTAATTAGCAAATGATGCTGATAAAAGGTTTGTTTTTGATGACTGTGGATCATTAAGATTTCAAAAATGCTTACCGGTATATCTATCCTCTATTTTATGAGAATTAAAAAATGATTACCAATATCCTGAATCAAAAATTCAATTCAAATGCTTTGTTTTTGATGACTGTGGATCATCAAGATTTCAAATATGCTTATCTGTCCTCTATTTTATAAGAATTAAAAAATGATTACCAATATCCTGAATCAAAAATTTAATCCAAATGCTTTTAATTTTGTATCAAATAAAGTTTATAATTTTGAATGATAAATGGATTAGACACTTTAGGTAATTAAATTTTCAGTGAGCCAAAGCAAGCATACAATTTCATTTCTCTCTCTCTCTCTCTCTCTCTCTCTCTCTCTCTCTCTGTCTTTAACTACCAGGCTTAAAATAGCTAGCCTCAGTTAAATTCAGATTTCTTTAGTCCCTAAAGATTAGGCCAGTTAACTCAATAACTCAACAAATGTATTTGTTATTTGGCATAATACTATACGTTTAAAAGTATTATAACCTTTATAGATTATTACGCAAGTAGAAAATTTCCACAAAAACCTTATGAACACATCACATCATTCAATAAGTATTCCTTTCAATCCCTTCAGGCAAATAAAAATGTGTTTTCCTTTATAAACAACATAAACATACATCTAAGGAATCTCTAACATTCCTATCTATTTTCTAAATAAGACAGAAATGCTAACTTCATCTTCCTCTGCATTACGCACCTTAAGCACAGGCAAAAGCAACAAAATCTGCCAAGATAAATAATTTATTTCCAAAAATAAACAAGGGACCATTTGATTTACTAATTTGGCTTCTACAACCTTATAAAATCTAACAGTACCTTAGTAGGAAAAAAAGAAAGACACAAGGATGCCAGGTAGACAAATAAAGCAAAAGAGCAACATAATGAGTTTATAAAATTAGCAAAGGTATGTTTCTAAAAATAAAAATATGTTCTTTCCAAGGAATTAATTATAAAGAACATTACTGAAGATTAAAATAAAAATACAGCTCTTCTAAGTTCTTGTTGCATAAAGGAGGCAGAAGCAGGCAAACAAGATGTTTCCACCCCATAGGAACCCATTTCTTTATTTGGGTTTACACCACCCTCTGACCTCTTTCAACAAGTCAAAGATCTCAGTCAGATGTGTGTGCCTTCAGTATCAGTATTAACTCATTCTGTAGTGCACTGACTAGTATGTGAATGGCTCAAGGCAAGTAGAAGACCCAGAAAAGTCTATGAAGAACTCAAAATTAGTCAAGACAGACATCAACATCTCTAGATTTCTTGATAAAAGTTTATATGTGTACCTTAGAAAAGGGGACTGTCAGATGTTAACACACTAAATGAAATCTGTGAACTGTGAAGTACTTCACCAGAACTCTGCAGGGAGTCATTCTGGGATACATTACAAACTAGTAAGCCCACTAGGATTTACTAGTCATATGTTTTTGAATCTATAATTTCAGCCTGTAATACTTAGGTAGTAAGATATGTTTTTTATTTTCCCTATTAAAAGGTGCTTCTATTTAGGCTTCTCACTTGTGATATGTGATATTATAACAATGTCCTGTTCTTACTAGTATTTTCATGAGTGTCTGGCTCTGGTAATATTCTAGTAACAACTACCATTTACTAAGCACCTATATTATGTACTTTATTATACAGAGTGTTTTTACAGAGCATCTCTAATCCTCACATAAATCTGTAACTAGCTATCATCATCTACATTTTAAAGATTTATTTTTATTGTTTTTGACATGGAGAGATACAGATACAGAGACAGAGAGAAGGAGGAGGGCCCAGAACAGTCTCCATAGTTGCACATCACTGGTTTTTCCACATAGTTTCATTCCACAGGTGGGTGGAGTTGCACAGGGCAGGAACTGGGCCGGAGTCTTACCCGGGTAAGAACTGAACTGAGGGCACACCCCAGTTCAGCATATGGGTCCGCATGGTCCAGGACCGGGATTCGATCCTCAGTCTCTGGGGCTGCAGTGAGCACTTAACCCACTGAGCCATCCCGGCGTCCCCCATCTACATTTTAAGAAATTCAGTTCACATAAATTTATGCAAATGTTAAACAGCCAGTAAATACAGAGGCAGGATTCACGCCAGATCTAGCTCCAAAATCCATGCACAAGTGACTAATGCTACCCTGTCTCTCTATAGTCATCCTTGCTAGACTGGAGTCTACGCAATCATTGAATCTCTTCAACTACTTATGAACCAACAAATTCCCCAGTTTCCATCATGTGCAAGGCAGTGTGAGAGATGCAAAAAAACAGATGGAAACTAATGGAACCACTGTCTGCTGAAATAGAAAGTTTTTATGAAGATGACTTTTGAACTGGTCCTTGAAGAGTATAGGTTCTTAAAATCATCTTCCTTGGCAGTTCTCCCATCAAGGTTTTAACATAGGGGTATAATTATTTTCTGTAAGTTTAAAACAGAAAAAAATTTCCATTTTGTTTCCAATACTTTCACTAATGAGTCCAGCATTTTTTTTAGCATTTGGGATAACAGTATTTGGATGGTGAAATTTGAAAGAGCCAATCAGTTCATTCTTTAGTAATACATAATAGTAAATACACCATATTTTGAGTCCACAGAAGGAAGAGGGAACATATGACTACACCTTACATTAATGGATACTGACTGGGATAAGGGGAGGCAACACCTGGGCCTTTGCCTTACAGGACCTTCCACGTCATCAGTAAAAGAAAAGAAACTCAAGAGTGAGGAAAAAAAGGATACACAACATCTTGGATCATCTAAAAGAAAAGGAAAAGTGCCTGCTGACGTACACTGGAAGGAAATGATAGGGAGCCTATTATTAGGTCTCATTTTAACCTCATGTCTGCCCACTCACAGTTTTGTGAGCTCTCCTGCAACTTATTCTTGATAGCTTTTGAGAACACTTACAGTTAAATGTAAACTTGTCAAACGTAACTGTCTGGATCATTTATAAAAATATTTTAAAAGCTTACATATATTTTTAAATCCATAAAGAGCTCATTTATTATTTGCTCCCTCAGTTCATTCTATACTTTATTTTAAAGTATCAAGCCCACTTCTTAAACCCATAACTTAAAAAAATCCATTTAACTATTCGGTTGCTCAAATTATAAAGAGTCTTCCATAAAATCTTTTGGAAGTCTTTCTTAAGATCAAAATAATTAGGTTAGGGGAAGCCAGGATGGCTCAGTGGGTTAAGTGCTCACTTTGCATTGCCGGGGACCAAGGATCGAATCCTGGCCCCGGCCTGTGCGGAACTATGTGCTGAACTGGGAGCTCACCCAGTTCAGTTCTCTCTCTGTCTCTGTATCTCTCTCTCTCTCTGTCTGTCAAAAAACAATTAAAAATAAGTAAATAAATATTAAAAAAAAAATAAAAATAAAAAATAATTAGGTTAGTTGGTTGTGAATTGTCTACAAATCTTGTTTCCTCAAAATCAGGCATGATATCCCATGCTGATATTCCTTCCCCATTCCTCCTCTCCTTGAAAAGACTACTGATTCTATTCTTTAAAAGGAATTGAACTGGGCAGTCACGTGAATAAAAACTTTACATACAACTCTTACAATTCAAATGAGAGTAAAGTGAGTCAGATCAAAAACAAAACAAAATAAAACTGCCAGAAAATAGATGGAATCAAGAGGCCACCTATTAAATTTTGTGTTGCCAAAGAGAAAGCAAATGCAAACATCTGTTACTGATTAAGTTCATATAATTAATACATATTAAGTTCAATAAATGTTTCCAAAAGAATCTGTTGCTGGGTCTGGCATGCTGCCTAGCAGAAAGGTAAGCTGAGTCACTTAATATAAAAATATTCCATAATCCTTACCTACAAGTTTACAAAACTCTAGGGTATGATTATAATATTGTCAGGAAATTATGTGGAAGATTCCTTAATAACAGCTGATACTATATTCCTGGTACTATTCTAAGTACTACAATATATTAATTTATGTATTTCAGAGTCGTGAGAATTACTGTTACCTTCATTTTACAGATAAGGGAACTAAGACAAGATTACATAGCCTGGTAAGTGACAGAGAAGTAATTCAAAAGTAAATATTAATTATGATCACTGCTGGATGATGGGATCAAAGGTGAAACCCAGCTCTTCACTGTCAGAAAGAATGTTTATTAGGCTCAAAATTTGGGTATGATTTTTTTTTTTTTAACTAGACACAAAAAGGGATAAGTAGGTAGGCAAAATAGGAGAAGTGTCCCCAAAATTCATTTGCTTACTGGGAAAAATTAAGAGTTGCATTTCTGCTGAAAGCAGAAATAGCTGTTTCAGATGCTTCCGAATAGAATGATACTAATTACTTATTCAGAAGTACCATTTTATGTGTCTTGTAATAAACATATAAACCTTTGGTGCTCTAAAGTTTATATTTGGTTGTAACACTCTTATTTCTGTCTCAAAATACAATTCATAATTCCTTATAAATTGTATTTCACCTTAAAACAATTTCTCCAAAAGTCACAGGAAAAGAAGACACATGATATATATTTTCCTGCAATGAAGAACTGAACCATACATCTCTCCTCTTCCATACATAATTAGTAAAGAATAATACACGAGTACCTGATCTAATATGTGGTATGTCTCTACAAACTCATTCCACAATGCAACCAAGAGACCTATTTCACAGCACATTTATAGCACATGCAATATACTTGGACTCTGAACTTGGCAGCAACTGATTAAAGAAGAAGCCCACTCTTTCAGCTGTCTTGGCACAGCTTCATTAAGTTTAGCAAGCATCAAGCTCCCAGATGCTGTAAATAACTTTGCCTTGTGAGCTGGAATACTAAAATTTCCTCAGGTGTAAGGTTGTCCTATCTAAAATCTGTTTTATGAGATGACTTCTAGACCACCATTTGTTACTATTATAAATATGTTATTGTGAGAATGAGTAAGCTTTTTTAACTCTTACAATGCACTGTGGACAAAAGTTAGTGAATCATACAGCTTCAGAGTAAAACATTCATCCCTACTGTATTGCTACTTTCTGTAAAATTAATTTAATAACCAGGACAGAAAAACAGTGCCAAACTAATTTAGTTGCTAGTAGATTTATAGGAAATCCACATCTGAATTATAAAGACAAACGTTTAACTGATTAGGTTATCTTTTTGGAAGACAATTGCATTAATAAACTGGGATGTCAGAGAACAATTCTAGTCTTTATTCTTTTTAACCAAACACTTCACATTTAAAAGCACAATAACTATTTGACTCCATTCCTAAATCAAGCACTACATTTCATCTTTATCAAAGAGGCAACATACAGTTACCATTATTCCCAAAATCTTCTTTCTGAATACCTTTTTAAATACATGACAGAAATAATTTTTTAAAAAGCTTTATACCTTGATGTTAGATCAGTAAATTCGAGAATTAGACCGTGACAGTTTGAAGTAGCATCTCTTAGTCTGCTATATCCAGCCATTCCATTTTTCAAATTTTACTTCTAACAATTAGTCCCTTTTTTTTTTCTTTTTAAGATTTATTTTATTGAGAAGGTAAGAGGAGGGATAGAAGGAGAGGGCCCAGAACAGTCTGTATAGTAGTACATCATTAATTGTGACATGGTTTCATTCCACACAGGTGGATGTGGGGCCACATAGGGTGGGATCAAACAGGGGGCCTCCTACATGGGAAGCCAAAATCTTCATGACTGAGCCATCTAGGCAGTTACCAGTTCAGCATATGGGGTTTGCATGGGCAGGGGTTGGATATCAAACCCAGGACCTTACGATTGCCAGGCATATGCTCACCTGCTGAGCTATTCCAACTTCCCGAACAATTAGCTCTTGAACCAACTATGAATCATTCATTAACACGCTCTAATTCTGGACCCATTGATCCACATATGTTTTCAGATCTCAGCTGGAGAGAATCACTGCCTTTAATTCTGGAAGTCCATTCATAGCCACTTCTTTTTCTTTCAAGTGAACTTTCCTTAGAAAAGGTATAAGTATTAATCTGAATAGTTCATTTTACCAGAATCTCACATCCTACACAACTATTATTTATTTATTTATTTTTATTGTTTTTGACAGAGAGAGAGAGAGATACAGAGACAGAGACAGAGAGAGAACTGAACTGGGGGCACTCCCCAGTTCAGCACATGGGTCCGCATGGGCTGGGGCCGGGATTCGATTCTGGGTCCCCGGAGCTGCAAAGTGAGCGCTTAACCCACTGAGCCATCCCGGCTTCCCCGCAACTATTTTCTAAAGTCAATATTTAAATAAAATCCACTTTCTGTATGTAGAAAAAGATCAAATTGTTGGAAATAAAACTTTTCTCATTCTTCTTGATTAACTAGAGGATTAAAATGAAGTTCAGCAATATAATTGATCTCCCTTCGAAAAAGACTCAAAATACCAGATAAATATAGAATGTGCCCCCAAACAACTTGGCCCAATAGCTACTGAGTTAGTTATATATACAGTTAGCCTGTGGACAGACACAAAAGAGAGACACTGAGAGGCACTGTCATAATGGTTGAGGTACCTGAGAAGTCCGAACACTAACTGTTAAGATGATTACTCACTAACTTTCAGTGTCAGTCGCCTTACCTCATACCTGGTATAAAGATAATTAATTTATTTTCTTAAACATCTGTGTTCACTATGATTCTTGAGAAGAGGTGTTGCCTTTTTTTCCCTTCTGCATCTGCCAACCCTAGCACAGTATTCAGCTATTAAATGGCTGGCATTTAGTAAATATTTACTGAATGGGACTGAACCACTTGCTTCTAACAACGAATGAGTACAGTATTATATCAAAACGGTTGAATTAATTACTAGAGAGTTGGCTACAGTTGCCAGAGATAGTTGTAACCAGGCCTAAAAGAGTGGCTCCAATGCTCCCATGGTATTTTATGAGACAGGTTTTTCAAAAGATGCCTCCTACCTGCTTTCTTTTAGTAGCAAAACTTCTAAATTTCCCCCATCACTTTACAGCTAGGTATAATCATGAAACTCAGTTTTTGGCAATGAGATGTAAATGGAAGTCTTGTGTAGGACTTTCAAAAAGGTTATTAAGAAAGCTGAATCAGCTGGACGTAATAACCACCTCCACTGCCCCCTACTCCCTGGTTCCATTTTTCGCCCCATCCAGGAAACAACTTAGGCCATGATGACTGGGACTTCAGCAGCCATTCCACATGTTGAAGTGACCTTGATAATGGAAGTCAAGCACTAAAATAATGGAAGAGAAGACAGGAACCCAAGTTTCTGACAATACTGTGATCTAACACTAGCCCTGAACCACTTACCTCAATAATTTTTTATGTTAAAGAGAAATAAATGTTATACAAACCACTATTTTGAGTTTTCTTCTATAGTCACTGAACCTTACACTATTTGATAAGACAGTCTTTGAAGTTCTAAAATGTGTGTCTGAAATGAAAACTAAGTCTATGGATCTCAAGTTGAAGAGGATGAATCACTCTTTATTGTTCCCAAGACATAAGACCATAAAATACATCAAATATGTTATTATTAAACCTAATAATGTAGGAGAAATAGTTTCGATACCAACAATCTTACTCTAATATAAATATTTTACAAAAAATGATTGAAAAGTTATTGGAAATGTGAGGCAATAATAGCAACAATAAGGCTAATGATGAGGACAACTTACTAATTAACCAGATTAGTAAAATAGCAAGCAAGGGGGGAAAAAATCTAATTAAAGACAGAAAGCCTGAAGCCACTAAATTTAAGAGTCTTAGATTTTAGTCCTAGGTAATTTCAGAAAAATTAATTGCACATCTCAGGACCTCAGTTCGCCATTAAAAGGGGGAGGGGATTAAAATATATTTCTTAGGAACTTGCAGCTCTAGAATTCTCTGTATACCTTAGCATATTAATTTAAAAGAAAAGCCAAAAGTGCATTGATATTATTAAGTCCCAGAAAGTTTCTCAAATAGAAAAGGCAACTATATCTTTTCTAAATATAAAACACTTGTAGCTTCCACTTATCAGTAAAAATATTTGTTTCCACTGACTATAACTTTTTAGGAAATTCTTGTGTCTGCTCCTCTGGCTACCTAAAATGTGATCTCCAACTCTTAAACTGTCATTCTTTTAAGATCTTTGCATGTCTTTCCTTCAGTAAGGACTGCCCTTAACAGTCCTTACATTTAGGTGGGACCCATTTTTTAACTTCATAGTACTTACCACAATTTTTCATTTATCTTATAATTTTTATTCTTTTGCTTAATGTCTACCTCTCCCACTACAGTGAAACCTCCAGACGTGGAGTAACATATCTGGGGTTCTTGTCCCCACTGTTTTATGTCTAGCCCTGGTACAATGCCTAATACACAGATGAAGTTCATTCATACAAGTTATTTGTTATATGAAGGAACAAATGAATGAATAAATGAAGTATGTATTAAGAAACTGCAGAAGTCACATGAGGAAATAATTACCCACTTACCTCATTAAACACAGGATACATGACCGCATAGAGGGGCATAGAAACCATAGAAGTGGTCTCAGCTTCATTCTTCATCTCTTCCATTGTCATCCTCATTCAAAAGCCAACTACAGTAGAAAAAGCAGTGCTAAAATGCAAAGGAATCTTCATTCACTGCAGTATTTCTTCTCTTTTTTTGTGATAAAAGAATAGGGCACAAAACATATACTGACCTGGTGAAGTAGAGAAAGAACAGATTTACTATATTAATGGAAAACTACAAATGCCAATAATTTTCTTTTCCAAAGTGGAGTCCCTATCTTATAAAAAGCTAGTTTGTTAATGTATCTTACTTGTGAAGACAGCCCTGGTCAGTGAGCCATCTCTTTCCCTCCTTAGACCCAAGAATTGCCCTTTCTTATGGCTCATCTTCCTCATCAGGTACTATTTCAATTCATGAACCCACTCATCTTAAACTCAGAAAGAGCTCTCTATGAAGCACCATGAATTAAAGTATCTAATTCCATTATATACAATCTAGACAAAGGTATCAATAAGATGCACAATTAAAGCATTTACATGGAATATATAATTATAACTGAAATGTATGATGTATGAGTGTATCTAGAAAAGGAGAGTAAAGAATTAGGAAGAATTAATGTGTTTAATATTTTCATTAAAATCCTTTTACTAATTGTTCAGATTTTATCACCTAAAACTAAGAGAAGTATAAGCAAGCACGAAACTTTTAAGAAAAACCTTAAAATTGAAGAAATTCGACCAAATGTAGTCTGTTTGGGAAAAAATAATTTAATTTTGCCAGTGCTACTTTTTGAAACTGTACAAATCTGACACAAAAACTAAGAAGAAAAATACTTAGATGCTGGTAGTTTGGAATGAAAATACTGAGAATTCAAGAAAACAAGAGAGAAATTTGGGGGGAGTACAGAAGGGGCATCAAACATACAGTAATGAAAAGAGAACTAACTCTGGGTGGTGAGCACATAATACAATGCATGGACAATGTAATGTAGAATTGTACACCTGGAACATACATAATTTTTGTCAACCAATGTCACCCCAATAAATTAAGAAGTTAAAAAAATAATAAAAATAAATAAAATAACCCCCCCCCCCCCGCCAAAAGAAATATTGCCTTGAGAAGCTGAGGAAATGTGTTGCTTCTGAAGAGAAAGCAACTATTTATTTCCTCTGCTTGGCTAAAAAATGAGCCTAATAATAATGTGAAACAGTAATAGTGACATACCTATATATGAAATAATAAATATTAATATATATTAAACAAAAAGCCATCAATTATGAATAAATTCTACCATTTATAAGGCATTTTCAGATTATAAAACATTTTCCACATGCATTGAGTGCTCACAATAAACTTTGCAGTGTCATTCTAATTTTACAGATAAAAAAGAAGGCTGAGATAATAAATCACTTGTCCAAGATCACACATGCCGAGGCCCATGACTTGATCCCAGTATTCAGAATGCAGATTTGATACTCCCATATCAGAAAATCAAGTTTGAAATGAAAACAAAGAGCCTCAGCTCAGCTACACAAGAAAAGACCCAGAACTTACTTTTTCACAAAATAAATGTATGTTTTTATTACATGAAAAATGTAGTGGGGGAGGAACAAGATGTGGTCCCATTAAAAATTTATCTGGGCCAGACTGTGAAAAAGACCGAAGCAATTTGAAAGATAATCAAAGGCCTGGAGTACTTATAGCTTCAAAAATCTCCAATAACCTGTCCCCTCTGAGAAATGCTTATTATCCTTCCATATCCGTGCAGTGAAGGGTAACTCAACACCTACTTGAACAGTCTGGTCCCATTTCTGATAGTTCTAAACATGGAAAAGTTTTTCCTACTTCTGAGCTGGTATCTGCTCCCTGACTTCAAAAAAACAAAAACAAAAAGGCTAGTTTCTAAATTTTATTCTGTAGGGCAAGAGAAAAACATTACCTGATCAAACCATTTATTTAAATAGATTGCTTTGGTCATAGCATTATGAACAGAATAAAGGAACAGAAGGTCCAGGCAGGAAAAACTTAAAAATCCTCCTATTATTTCTATAAGAGGTCAATAGGACCTGAATAATAAGCAAGAGGAAGTAGGCAAATATAAGTTGTGGACTGTGTTGTGCCTATTTAACTACTACTTAATAGGCTATCTGATAATCTACCTTTCCACTCAGAAATAAATTGTGAACACTTTTTTATTATAAACTTGGAATAAAGGGGTTAAAACACAGAGATTCTACCCAAAATGAAAATGATGGATATTGTGGTTTTGATAGGAAAAGAAGGCATTGATAGCAATGAAAAAGGCAAGTGAGAAATAGTAGGGCAGGGTCAATAACATAGCTGTCTCACTGGATGACAGACAAAAGTCACTTGTTTATTTAATAAATATTTATTCACTAACTATACAGTATTTATTAGGTCTGGTACTAAAAACCGACCAGTGAACAAGGTTAGACTGTAAGGAAAGACAGAATGAATAATAGTATCACACAGGGAGAAGTCAGGATGGTATACTGCTATGGGAGAACTGGATGAGAGAATCAGCTTCACAAAAACCCGGTGTTTTATTAATAAATACTCCCAAATATAGACAATAAAATCAAATATGTATAATGAGATCAAGAGTGTTGTCACTTGTATACTAGTACAATGGGGGAGGGACCTCCCTGTAGGGGCTGATACATTGAGCTAGTAAGAGAGAAGTCTGAGTCTTTAAGAATCTCAGTAAAAGGAGGTGAAATATTACTAAAGAAGGTGACACACTATAAAGCAGGCTCAAAAGAATCATTTTTGCTTTTACTCTTTCAAACACATGTGCTTATTCCTGCATATATAAAGGCAGAAAGAGATGAAGGACTCAGTAAAATGGCTAGAGTCACTACTATACAAAACCTCCCCAAATACTTTATTTTTACCTTTTATAAATACTGGCACTGAATTTTTTTAGAATTATGTTTAATAAGTAGTACTGTACCATGTCAGGAAATTTTCACTTAAGATATTTAGGATTCAAGTTATAATAATTATATATGTCCTCTAAACTAACTTTATAGTACTACTAACTACTATGTCATCAAAAATATTGTATTATAGCAACATTATGGACTAAATAAGTGGCTGCCCTACAATGTACTTAACAAACTTTTAATATTGTTCCTATGAAAAAGGTCGGTTTTTAGTACCAGACCTAATAAATACTGTACAGTTAGTGAATAAATATTTATTAAATAAACAAGTGACTTTTGTCTGTCATCCAGTGAGACAGCTATGTTGTTGACCCTGCCCTTCTATTTCTCAAATAACTTACAACTTTTCAGAACACACATTCACAATATTATGGCTTCATTAGTGTTTACACAGATTAAAAAACAATGCCAATAAGGCTTTTTAAACATTCAATTGTTCTGCTAATTTTAGTTCAACTTCAAAGTTAAAATATGCTATTATTCCTTCTGTATGCTTCTTCATTTGAAATGGTTAAACAGGCAACCTGCATTCAATCCAAGTACCAAAGGGACTGCTACTTACAGAGCAAGGGTCAGCTGAGTTGAGCAAGGGCTGAGGCCCTGCCCCTCTGAGGTGTCTTCCTTTCAGCATGGGTGTGACCAGGTCTAGAACATTATCAAACCTCTAAGGGATACTGGTTTCTGGGGTGAGTACTGATCATGCAAGCATAGCCAACTGAAGATTGCTGACTCTAAATCCCAAATCTGGAAAAATCTTAAAAAGTCACTCCACTGATCCTTTAATACAGCAGAAACCAAAGCCCCAAAAATGACTTGTCCATGCTTACAATCGCTAGCTGATAATAAATAAATAAAAATGTGTGCATAGTGGCAACAGAACAAAAACTACTTGTTTCCCATTTCAAACGTATTGATTACTTTGGCATAAAAGTTTTCATTTCAAAGTAAGCTTCATTTCTTGAGTGGTTAGCACCCATAGAATTTTTAAAAAAGAAAAGAACAAGAACTATAGATACTAATAATTTAGATAAAAGGTATACTTTCAACAAACTTTTTTCTTCAATAACACCCTTTAAAATATGAGGATGGCAAAACAAATGGAATATAAGCAACCTATTTATTTATACTTTCTCCCTTCATTGAATGTTTAAAATAGCACTTCTAATTTTGAACAAGCTGAATTAGTTTTAAATATCTTCCTGGGCTTTAAACAATTATTATTTGTTTAGACTGAGGAGGCAACAAAAATAGGTCTTGTCCATTCCTATGCCAACTCCTAATCTTAAGAGTGTCTGCACTGCCTAGCCCTACCAACCACCAGGAAGTTACTGGAACTACTCCAGGGTAGATCTCAAGCCTCAGAGTCTGCATTTCCTGTTAACAGTCTCGCTTCACTCCATCTGGGGCATGAGATAACTAGAAGCAAAGCTACTTCCTCACAAATAAAATGAGTGGAAAAGGGAAATCCTTGGTAGTGACATATGCAGTTCTTGGGGGGGACAATAAAGATTCCTAAGTAAATTCCACAACTAAAACGTTTGTAGGCAGGTCTATGTGTCTTGTTTTTCTCTAGTCAAATCCAGTAGATAGCCTTCTTACTTGGTACTAAATTCTTGTAATTCCTTTAATTTCTCTCCCTAACTGGAGTTTTATTTATTTTTGTTGGATTCTCCAACTTGCCCTTGAATAGTTTAGCTAAAAGAAGTTTATTCATTTGAGCAGTAAGCAGAATCCATGTGTTTATGTTACCATTTTCCAGTGTATTTCTTTTTCCCATTAGAGAGATTAGTTAGCATAGCAGGTACACAGTAGACAATGTTTGCTGAATGAACAAATTAATGAGATAAGAGACTGGCAATTTATAAGTTAAATGAGCCTTGATAATACTTTTCAAATATCGAGCCTAGCAAAATAAAAACACAGAAATCTAATTAGTTCTATTAACAAAGCTTGGACTCAGACACATTTGCTATCTTTTACTTCTTTTTGCTATCCCAAGCTCTTCTACAACAGTAAACTAAGAGAATATATGCGACAAATAAAAGAAACTCATAATAAACTTTTTTCATTAATTGTGACACTTGATATGATAAGCATAATATATTTAAAAAAAGAAATGTTACAAATTTTAATGTCTCATTTTTTATTTGGGCTACAAGAAAAATTTTTATATCCTGGGGATACAACAGTTTTTTAATTTAGTAGCTCACAAAATTCTCAAAGAGCAAGAATTTCCAACATAGGTTAACCCTGCATTACACATAAGGAAAATTCAAAAAGTTATATCACTTTTAGCAGGAAGCAAAACTTTCTCTATGGGAAAGGGTACAAAAGTGATGCAGTTTCCAAATGTTGGGGGCCTAAGCCATCAAAATTATGTCAGTGCCTATTAAGAACATGTTCCCAAGATACTTAACCAGAATCTCCAACAAAAGGTCCAAGAAGCTTTATTTTTAGCAAACTGCCCAGATGATTCTCATGAACAGGACAAGACAAAATCCTCTGGTATGGAAAAAGCACTGGCTAGTCAGAAAATCCAGCTGCTAAGCCAATCTCAGGGACACAAGTATTAATAAAACTAAATTTGACTAAGCACCTTAGATGGGTTTTTGGGAAGTTTCACTCTATCACTGGCCTTGTTTCTCAATCAGAAGCAGAAAGGGTAAAATTATATCATCTTTAAGGCCTTGTCCTCTAAAATTCACTAATAAAATTTTATTATGTATTGGTATCTACTTAGGTTCAAAAGTAATCTCATGGAAAATAAAAATATCTAGGAAAATATCTCATCAAATCCTAAAAACTATTCACAAATTCTAATAAGAAAAGCCTCCTCCCTAGTTGGTTGATTTAGTTTCAAATAACTGACAGCCCCCTTCTTTCTTCTTTAAGTACTTGGCATCATGAATCATATTAGCTATTATGATTAAGTACATTTTAATCTAGAATTACAAAATCAGATCTTTCTAAAATTTTTTATTGTTTTGTTTTTTTGACAGAGAGTGAGGGAGAGAGAGAGATACAGAGACAGAGAGAGAACTGAACTAGGGCACTCCGCAGTTCAGCACATGGGTCCGCACGGGCCGGGGACGGGATTCGATCCTGGGTACCCGGCGCTGCAAAGTGAGCGCTTAACCCACTGAGCCATCCCGACTCCCCCCAGATGTCTTTCTAGAAGTCAGGTCTCTGGCACAATCATCTAAGCCAGGGGAATCAAAGACTCTTGAAAGCCAGGTAACAGAGGAAGATAAGTGATTTTAATCCTCTTTAAAATAGCAAAACTCTTAATTTGTTTTTCAAATACATATTATATCAAACTCTATATATGTGATAAAACACTTAACTGCTCATTCATCCAATAGAGTACCTCCCTCTCACAGAAGCTCTTAAACACCCCTCTCTCCACACTTTGAAAACCACTTCTCTAGGCCAATTAGTACAGGAGCATTATAAACAAAGCATTATGTAAAACAAAGAATTATGTAAAACAAAGATTGAAGGTCCCATCAGTAAGGCTGGGCAGGCAAAAGATATATCTTGACTCAGTTATTTCCATAAATCAGATCTCCAAATTTACCCCTACTCCTGTTATATGCTTAGGTACTTAAATGTTAAGACCCTAAATTTTTAAAAGAAAAATAGCCATTATATATTATCTAGTTCAATCTCTAAATTTCACAATTTAAAAATAAAAGTCCGCAGAAATTCACATTAAGAAAACAAATCAGGGAAGCCGGGATGGCTCAGTGGGTTAGGTGCTCACTTTGCAGCCCCGGGGACCGAGGATCGAATCCTGGCCCCAGCCTGTGTGGACCGCTATGCTGAACTGGGGAGTACCCCCAGTTCAGTTCTCACCCGGGCGAGACCCCGGCCCAGTTCCTGCCCTGTGTAGCCCCAAGCCCACCTGTGGAATGAAACTACCGTATGTGGAAAAACCAATGATGTGCAACTATGAAGACTGTTCTGGGCCCTCCCACTTCTCCCTCTCTCTGTCTGTCTCTGTCTGTCTCTCTCTCTCTGTCAAAAACAATAAATAAATCTTAAAAAAAAAAAAGAAAAAGAAAAAAAGAAAACAAAACCGAATGGTGACAGATACTGAGTTACTACAGCCTACTGTACTGGACATATTAGTCTTCCAAACTGAACTATTAATACTTCTAGACTAATCTACTCTGCTATTTATGTCATACATGGGTTAATGAACTTATAGCCAAGACCCCCAGACTCAATGTATGACGTTTGGAGATTGAAGCCAGCAGAAATGTGGCTCTGAATCAAGGTCACTTTATGGTCCACAGCAGCACAAATTTGTGACTCTCCAATTTGATGATGCTGAGACCTGAGCCACTCACCTTAAACGTTAAACACATTATTTTAGTTAGTGTATGCACCTGCATATTTAGGGGAGGAGTCCTTCATACAGAAATGTATAAAATGAACAATTAAGTTTTCCTATACACAGATAGGACAGTATAGAGCAGTAAATAAGTGCTTAGATTTTAAACAAAGACCTGAGTTTGAATTTTTGCTCAGCTGGATGATACCATTTAATTATTTAATCTCTCTATAAACTCAGTGAGAAATTAAAGGAAATATTGACTGAAATACTTACTTCACAGGGTTATAAAGAGTATTAAATTAATATAAAACACTTAATATAGTGACTAACACAATAAGCACTTAATTCATATTGTTATCGATATTTTTATCTAAAATTCTATAAACCTCTAAACCTGACATGGTATCAGGACTGAAACTAGGGTGAGGCAAACCAGATGCCCAGAGAACAAAATTTAGCTGACTTGCATGACACAGAGTAAGTCCCCTTAAATTTTGCATCCTAGGCACTGCTTACCTCACCCTAGCCCTGCCGCTGGATAGTATACACAATGATAGCCTAATATTGATATCACAATGTCATAAAGGCCATCTACCTCCCATAGCACATTTTAAAAACCTTTAATCTCCCATTTGCCAAAACAGAAGCATAAATAAATTACCAAGCCATCAGAAAAAAAGTTATGTATCATCCAAAACAAACTATATAGTTCTGGAATACTTAAAACACTTTGTCATCAACTACATTTAAAAACTATTTGGGGAAGCTGAGATGGCTCAGTGGGTTAAGTGGGCACTTTGCAGCCCCAGGGGCTGAGGATCAAATCCCAGCCCCAGCCCAAGCGGACCTATATGCTGAACTGGGGAGTGCCTCCAGTTTGGTTCTCACCTGGGTGAGACCCCGGCCCAGTTCCTGCCCTGTGCAGCCTCGCGCCCACCTGTGGAATGAAACTATGTGGAAAAATCAATGATGTGAAAATATGGAGACTGTTCTGGGCCCTCCCCCTTCTCTCTGTCTGTCTCTGCATCTCTCTCTCTCTCTCTCTCTCTCTCTGTCAAAAACAATAAAAATAAATCTTTAAAAACTATTTGCCAAGCTCATGTTAAAAGCAGTTTTTATTCTCTCAACATACATAGATCAACTTAAAGAAAGGTGAACCCCAAAACAGACCAGGCAACAGAGTGAAATCAAGATGCAGCCAAGGATCTTCTCGAAATAATTTATAAAAGTTAATGTATAAATAATAATCGAAAGATGGCAACAGATTCAAAGGGCTCCTCACCTCTAAATTAGTTGATGGAAAATGGGAACAACAAAAACAGTGACCACTACTTCTAAGATATTTCTACACAACTGGTTCAGTGGAAAAAATACATCTCTTTAGTTTGAAAAGCCTCATTTTTTTCTTCCCATTCCAATGCCTGCCTACATTTTTATTAAATCCTGGACTGAACAAAACTGAAATGAAAACATTTGTTAGAAGGCAAGAAAAAAATTTGTCCCCTTGAATATCATGTTCATCTTTTACCCATAAAGCTCTTAATCTAGTGGCTCATGAATCAAGTAATTCCTAACTGAACAGTTGTTTAAGTGCTTAATTGAGATGTACCGTATCTTTCTATTTTTCTTTTTACTAGTGTTTGTGATCTCCCATTTTAATTTCTCCAATATAATGCTAATATGCTTTCCTTTAAAACCTCTTAGAAATTCAACTAAATTTAAGCCCTCATATTGTTCCTATGTTCTCTGCTTGAATGTACAATTTAAGGACACTAGATCACATGGGTCTGGCCTACATGCTCTGTACCAAGTATAATCTTAGACACCTAGTAGTTAACTAATGACACCTAAATGCCTAAGGTCCTCTACAGTACACAATGTGCACTTTCGTTACTTTACCTTACAAAATTTCTTTGCACCAAAACTAGGCTGAAAAGCACTCAAATGTTGATAAAATTGTTACCCCCAGTTAACAAATTGACTCTGGCTCATTTAACACTAGGTGCTAATAAGGGCTGGTTTTATCTTGATAATGACATTTAACTTCACCTTCAGAACATTATACAAACACTATTAGTCACAAGAAGAAACGAGGGAGATAGAATGGTATCTGCCTATATTATATAAAACATTCCTCCTATAACTTTTATTTGCAAAACTATAATTCATTGTTTAAGGAAGCAGGGCAAAATAAGGTGGGGGGGTCTCAATTTCTCAAGCTTTGACAATACTGCCAAAGTCCTCAAAGTATGTGATTTCTGAATAAAACACCACAGCATTACTCAAAATCCTCTGGAATTAAGAAATAAGAAAGCCTTGCAACAATCTGAACTGGCACGAGTATAAGGAGAAATTGCAGCCTACAGATCAGGTCTCACTCATTTACCATTCCCAAATGACATTTGTTATAGCAACATTATATAAGGTTTAAGAAGACAGCAGGGGTGTAACATCTTAGGGTTAGTCTTTCCTCAACTCTTATCTCCTTGGAGTTCCAGTTCATCCTGAAGACAGGATGGCTGAATAAAGAATGTTTCAGTGCCAGGAACCAGATAATAAATTAGAGAAACTATCACTTTTTTCTCCCTTCCTATGAGCTCTAACCCAAAATTATCAAATGAACTGAGAAATGTGAAAGTACTTAACATATCAGAAAGGGGTTGAAGGGGATCAAATGATAAAGAAAACAAAATCTAGAAAAAAAAAAAAGTATATATATGAAAGGCTAAATGTCCATATAATAGTCTTTCCATCCCCTTTCCCTTCTATCCACCAAATTATAAATGCCCTAAAGAGAAATGTTATTCTTTTCTCTATTTCCCAGTATGTATCTCTATGTGTATGTGTGTGTGTGTGTGAATGTATATATCTGTATATATATATATGCTATGAAGAAAAAATCTAGCCATTGTCATGTCTGTGTAATTTTTTTTTACCTTAGCAAATTCACAAGTTCAACAGACATGCTTAACATTCTTTTTGAAAACAGAAAGGTAACTATTGAAATATGTAGGTGATCATAATTTCATTCCATGTCCATAAAGTCCAGAATAAACTAAGAGACATAGATCTGCTTAGTAGACATGTTTAACATTCTTTTTGAAAACAAAACAGAAAAATAACTATTGAAATATGTAGGTAATCATAATTTCATTCCATGTCCATAAGTCCAGAATAAACTAAGAGACATAAGATCTGCTTTCCCCTGCCAGACTTAGTCACAACACTTCTCACAATGAGCAGCTCACCACACTGTGATTCCTGTATTTAATATACATATTTCTTTTCCAACATGGTCTCTGAATAACAAGTCAAATACTTCAGCTAGTTCTCAAAGGAAATGTAATTTTATTCTGATACTAGAGAAAAAACTGGCTGCGTTGAAGCTCTTAGTCTCCATGTGGCAACCTCCAGGACTTTTTAGAGTAAGTCTGAATACAAGTAATTTTTGCCTGTCACACATTTTAGCATCTAAGACACAACTTCTCTGTAAGAGAAACTAAACCTAACTTTCCTCCAATGGAGCTCACTAGGGAACATAATTTTTACTACAATGACCAAAAATACGGTCGAGTCAGGCATTCTGGATGCAAATCTTAATTCTAAGTAATAACTGGTTGTGTGACCTTAGGCAAGCTGTTTAACCTCTCTGTATTTTAGTTTCTTCATTTAAGTTGGGGATAATAGTGCCTGTACCTCATGGAATTGTCACAAGGATTATATGAGATAATGAAAAATGCTTAGTATGATACCTGGTACTTACTATTCAATAAACATGGACTATCATATTATATATACCAGCTCATCTCAAAGAAAATGTAAGGCAGTTTCATACATAATATATACTCAGTGAATATTTGATAAATGAATGAACCAAACTATCATTATTATGTAACCTATACTTACTCCTGGTAAATTTATTTCCAAAGGACCGGCTTGAGTAAACAGTAGTGACTACCATCTACCATTTAATATGTTCTACTACTCTTACCCTCTAATTCATAAGGCTGCTGATAAAATCCTTTTCTTTCTACTTTTTTTTTTCTTTTAGTAACACTTGATTCTAGTCAACTGTGGAAGATTGAGATTAAATAGATTTAATTAATTTTGGGGGTGGTTAAAACAAGATTGCCTACATGAAAACGTAAGGGTGGCCTTGAAAGATAAGACTATAATATTACATGCAAAATGCAATTAATTTTGTAGCTAAAAGAGAAAACTGAATTTTTCATATTCATAAAGATAAAATGGACCAAATTACATTGTTTACCTTTCTGCAAATAACTTGTTTCTGATGACAGTGCTTTCATTTTTTACATTGTGTATTCATAAAACTAAGTCTCTAAGACTGCAACTTTCTATAACACTTCAAATGCAATATACATAATCACATTATTCAATTTTTAAATCACCTTTATAGTTTACATTATATAGAAAAAATTAGGAAACTGACTTAAAATTCTTAGTAACATTACCTATCATAATGAACTTAAGACAACAGCACGTAAGAAACTGTATTTCAATTTTATCCTCCGTATATTGGTTATATAGGTAAATAAGATCTTTTTAATCCAAAATTCAACTAACATAAGAACCAACTTTAATCAAAGTAAATTCAGAACTTACTAAAGACTTATATTTAATAATAAAAACTTGTATTATCATCAAATTTTAAAGCCACTATCGGCAAGCACTTTTCGACAGTATCTTGTGAGATTGAATTGGTAAATTCATGAAAGCATACAAGTGTACAGCAACTCAGAGCTGCTGAATTTATTTTATACTGTTACTATAAAACTACAAATAATCAGAGAATTTGTTTTCATGGTCAAAACCTTATGAAATTTATTCCTGAAATTTAGTTTTTAAAATAATGATCTTATTACTCTCATAAGTACTTAGGTTGAAAGCAAATAAAACATTACCATAAGACACTATGAAATAGGAAAATTTTCAAGAATCACAAAAAATAAGCTTCTTTGAAACACTACTACTAAACTTTACAGTCACCTTGTCTAAAGCAGGTAATATTAAATAAAGGCAAAATTCAAAGTAAAATATTAAGGTTAAAAAAAAAAACTAAGAAAAAAGGGCATAGATTTTGTTGAGGACAAAATGAGATTAACATTAGGGAAGAAAGAATCCATTAAAAGTTAGTTTCTTCCATGTTTGTATTTTATTATAATAAATGTTGCTCGCAAAAAAACAGGACAGTGATGGTGTCTCCAAAATGTAGTTATACAGAAAATCTGCTGCAGTAGAAATGACTCCTTTGTCATTTGTCCAAAGAAAACTACCAATCCTGATTTTTAGAGAATCTTCAAGAAATAACAAACATCTTTCTACAATTTATATTCAACTTCTGTCAATAACTCCTTTTTATCTAAGGGTGGGAAGCGTATCTGGCTTACTCATTTTTGTATTACTGTATCTAGCAGAGTACTGGACACTGTGAATGAATGCACTAATTCATACAATCATTTGTTTACTCATTCAGCAAATACATATTGGGCACTTACTTTGTTCCAGATACTATGTAAGTAGTGAGGTAAGGCACACAGCAAATTAGAGGGCCCTGCCCAGGCAGCTTTAGTCTAATGAGGGACACAGACATTTATCAAATAAATACAGAAAGTTCCTATTGTGATGATGCTACAAAGGAGAAGTACAGAGTATAATAAAGATATTGTAGGGACTTACTCTAATTTTAGGAAACAGAGGTCAGCAAGGGTTCCCCTGATGAATGACTTTTAAACCAAGACTTGAAAATTATGTAGGAGTTGAACAGAATTGGGAAGGGGAAGGGAAGCAGTAAGACATGGGGCACATAACATGTACAAAAACCTCCAAGTCAGGAAGGAGTTTATGTATATAGTAATTGAAAGGCACAGTAAATGAGGCTGGGGATAAGGATGGAGAGCTGGACAGCAGTCAAAAGATAAATTGTCAGTACAAAACAGTAAGAGTGTAATAGTATTTGAATATTGAAGTTATTTTAAGTCTTTTTCTCTTATAAGATAAATAATCTAAGGGAACTGAGTCTATAATATTCAAGATCTGCAATAGGAAGCCCTGAATTATGCCTTTATCCCACTAGTGACTAGTTACATATCCTTGCACTTAACCAGTCTGAACCTCTTCATTCTCTTTGTAAACAGGTACTCAGTATTTTACCTATTGGGAATAAAATAATAATACAGCCCTGTTTTTATGATCTTATATCCTTGAAGAAAAATATAGATGTATATGGGAGACATGCTAAGTCCCATAAGGGATAATGTCCAAAGGCTGACATAAGGCTCCTGCAAAACCCAAAATGAGAACAAATGTGGACATTATTGATATGTATACATAAATCTAAATTATTCAATGTGCAGATATCCAAAATGACCACAGAACCCAGCATGTGACTGAAAAATGATAAATAGAAACATTATTGCACCACTGAAACATTGGTGAAATGTAATTATTATAGTGAACCTCAAAATCAAGAGAAGTTAGTGGTAGAACTGATCCAAGGACAAATACTAACACATGCTGAACAAGTATATTACATTAATTATACTAATTTCCAAATCTTCCCGACTTTTACTTCAAAAGCTCATTCTACTACCTCATACCTGAATGCAAAAAGTTAGAACTCATTCCACATTTCCCCAAACAAAAAGCAAATGCCTACACTGCCATCTAAAAAAATACATCATCATTCTTGCTTTACTATCACTGACTCATGTTTATGGTCTAAAGTTTATAGACTCCAAACTATTATACCCTTTTAATATGGCACAAAGCCAGTTATCCCCCACATAATTTGCCATTTGTTTACTTGGTCTTCTTTCTTTGTGTAACACTGTATTACTCATGGTACTACAGTATTCCTGATTTTACTTCATTCTATCGTACCACACCTCTCTTCTATTTTAAGTCATATTAATTTCCAGATCATCTTAACTTCAATCATAAGAAAATGTAAAATCTCTGATTCCAGAAACTGTTTTTTGCATTCAAAATGTGATAATACTAATAACTGTAGAGTACATTCAAATTGCAGCATATTTCAGTGGTCAACTTATACAGCAGTAAACCATAATTGATCACCTGTATCAGTAGATACTTGATTCTTATTTATACACTCACCATGAAGATATCCTGATGTCAATGAATACACTCCAAAATTCTATAAAGAACTATCCAATAATATTCATGAGTTATAAATGGTCATAGTAATGACTATATAGGAAAGGAATAGAACATATATGTTGCTTTCTGCTCAACATAAAACATAAATATCCTATTTTTTCCATTCTTTAATGTAAAACAAGGATATTAAAAATCACAGATGTTAAGTAAAATATTTAAGAGCCTGATGTTATTTACACACATAAACATCCCAAAACTAAGAAAATGAGAGGAAAATAAAAATCAACAAAATGTGATGCTACCTCCAGAAAATGCAGTTATTTTTTTCTAGTAATAAGTACAATAGCCTCTCTTGATGCTGTATTCTTTAAAAAAAAAGTTTAAAATAAATATTGTGAAAGAATTCCAATCCCACTGTTGTCAGTTTTACAAAATGATTAAAAGCAGTCCAAAGGTAGGAAAAGAATATCTTTTAACTGAAAGGATGGGATATACTGTTTATAACTGACATTCTCCTATATCATTATCTACTGTTTAAAGTGGTAGTACAGCCCATCATTTACTACACCCCTAGTAAAAAACATGTAAGTTGAAACTACTATTTTTTTCCTTATTTTTCTAAAAGATTAGAATATGTCCTTCCTTCTTTCATTGAGGACTTTCTCTCCAGTTCAAAAAGTCTTCACCTCACAAATGGCTTCTTATAAAATGCATTACTTTGCAACTTCCTCCACCCTCTTCAAAAAACATAACCAATTCTCTTTCTGGCGCAACAACTACGATTCAGAATCTGGACTACAAATAGGTTAGATTCAGAAGGTTTGTCCCTCTGTGTGTGACCTTGGGCATGTCATTTATCCTCTTAGTTTCCTCATCAGCATCCCAAAGTGAATGTTCTTTGAAAACTGTAAAGGTGTAAACATATTTTAAGAGTTACATCCAAGAGGGTTAAGGTTTTCTGCTTAGGACAAAAATTACTTCCTTAGAGGGGCTACATCACGAAATGGAACTGAATCCGTAGGTCTCTGTCAACATTTGACTGTCCTTTCTATACTTGTCTCTTTCCTCAAAGGGTATAACCTTAGTTACTTCAAGAGCAGACTCCCAAGCTCCCTTTCCTTTCCCCATCCTACTTCTAAAGCAGGAGGGAAACAGCAGCCTCATCTCCCCTCCCCAAGCCATACCTTCAGGGGACCCCACCAGACACATCCGCCCTCTCCCTTCTCCGGGAGCAACAGAGGCAAACCTCGCCCTTCCCCTCTCGCCCCCACCTAGAGACTTCCTGGAGGTGTTCAGGCCCAAGCTGGGCAGGCGGCATTTACAAACCCGTTTTACGCCACTCGCGTAGGGTAACCTCGCTTACGCCCATAGGGCCCCGTACCCAACCCCGTCCGCTCCGCCTGCCAGAACCTGGCCAGAGTGCTTCAGCCACGGCCCCTGTATGAGCTAAAACCTCTTCTGCTCTGCCCGGGGCTACAGGGCCTGGGACAGAACAGCCACACCTTACCGGCAAGTGAGACACTCACTTCACTTCCCACCTTAGAGCCCTCTTCAACTCCCGGATCAATTCACTCCGGCGACGCCGGAAGAACCCTAGAGGAACCAGGCGTTGTCCGGAATCCTGCCCAGCCGGAGCCGCGCAGAGGCTTATGGGAACTCGTAGTCTCACTCGCCAATGTCGTCGGCAATTACTCCACATATAAGACTACAATCCCCGACAGGCAGTGCAATGGAGTCTAAAGCGATGGGTGGGGACACTTCTAGCCAATAGTAGGAGAGTTCCCTGTCTGCGGGAGGAGGTGAAATGAAGAGAGGGTGCACTGAAAGAGGAGGAAGGGAGGGGTCAGTTCTCACCTGCGCCAATCAGGTTGCAGGGTCGGCCCGGCGGCAACTCACCCTTTGTGGGGGCGGTCTAGTGAAGGCAGAAGAAAGTGGGTGGGGGTGATCGGGGGGTAAAGTTCGAAGTAGGGAACTTGGGGCGGCCGAGCTGTGGACGCTGCACGGGCGAAGAGGGAGCATCGGGGCAATCGCCGGGGTGGAGGGAGGGCGCGGTGTGGGGATGCGCCCTGGCTGGAGGAGCAGCTTCCCTGAAAGCAGCCGAGCCCCAGGCACACCGGGCGACCAGACCTGCAGGTCGAAGAGGGATAGATTAAGCCTGGGTTTCTCTCGAAGGCGCCGAGGCGGGCGGGAGGCAGCTCCAGATGTGCGGCCACGGAATAAGAGGAGAGGGGTCCCTAGAGGAAGGGAAGCCGTACAACAGCTGCACAAGTGTAGGGAGCGGGAAGATACCAGGGTAGCAGCTTCCCGCCGCCTCCAGCCGGGGCAGCAGCAGAACAGCAAGGGGAGGAGCAACAGCGGCAGAATTCGCCAACTAGAGGGGGGGGAGGCGGAGCTTGGGTCCCTGTACAGCCGGAGGCGCAGTCTGGACTGTAGTTTCCCGGGAGAGGCGAGAGCAGGCGTGGAGCGGAGCGCATTCCTCGGAGCATCAGCTCCCGCATCCCGCCAGGGGTTGCAGGTGTGTGGGAGGTAAGCGAGGGTGACGCTTCTGGCGTCTGCACACTACCCGGGAGAAAGCATCTTCCAGTAGGAATAATATCAAGGCACAGCTAAACAGACTGCTTCGCGTTAGAGAACCTTTTAGGTGAAATGTACAGTTTTGGACTGGGAGGGTGGAGGAGGGAGCAAAAGGTGGCTAGACTTGTATAAAGGGCGTGGTTAGTGTTTCTGGTTTGAGTTGTACCATGAAAAGTGTTCTGGGATTGAGGGAAACCCTGCTAACTGAGGAAAAGGATGGTATCTGTATAGTTGCGTAGCTGGCAAAAGCAAAATGTCATTCCAGTAAAATTACTTAAGAACTCTTTCACTAGAAAGATAGTTTTTTCACTAGAAAAATAACTTTGCATTCCTCAGTGTCTACCCTTTACGTTGTTTTATCAGATTGTCCTGCTACCGACCTGTTTTCCAGGTGGTGGTACTGCAGGTTCCTAAAATTGAAAGAGCTCTGTATTAAAGAAGCAAATGCAGGCAAGAATAATCAAGATAACTGAACCTATCGGAAGTATAACTTTTGCCAGCACTAATGTAAAAATGTGTTTTAATAAATGGATATTTAGCTTTTTTTTCCAGTGACTCTTGACATTGGAACAAAGACCAGGACTCAGTCTACAGTAGGAACACATGGTGTTACTTCATTGCTGGTCCTTATTCTTTCATTTGTGTCTGGTAATATTGTTCATTAAAAAAAAAAAAAAGTACAAGAAAAGCTGCTAGGATCTTTTCTGTCTAGAGAGTATGTTCTAATTGATTACCCTTGGTATGTTTTGATGGATTCAGACTTAAAACACATTTTGTAGTATCATAAAATAATACTTTATTGTTGGCATTAAACCATGTGTGATTTCTTTGAATGTAATTAAATATCTGTGAATGAAAATACGTTTTAGTACTAGGTAAAGATGAAAGTCACACATACCTTTGTGTAATAATGACAGAATCATAGTCTTTTCTTTTTAGAAAAGTATGTAAAAAAACGAGTTGCCTAGTTCTTTTCCTTTTTGTTACAGAGGTTCCCCAGATTACATAGCTTTTAATCATAGTAGCATATTGCAGCACATTTTGCTCTGAAATGCTTTCCGTGTGACAGTTGTATATTTCAGTCTGCCTGAATAATCTGGATATTTTTTAACTAGGGTCAATAAAATGAAGTAATTACCTTCTATTTCCTTGTTTTCGTGCATTCCTGATTTACTTAGGATTTTTGGATTTTATGAAGGCACACAAAAATTCCTTTCGAAAAGGAATGGCTGCAAGGAATTCTATTCATAGCTTAAAGTTCATTCCGACTGAGCACTACTACTGATAAGCCTAAGTGACTTAGTGTATTTACTCCTCCCCTCTGGTATCTCCTTCTACATCTCACACACCAGAGAAATATATAGACTGACAAATCTTAGAAAAACAGCTGTTTTTAGATTATCCCCAAGCAGAGACAGTATTAGAAGCAGCAGCGACCTTAGAAGAAAGAAAAAGCAATGGTAGCCACTAAATGTAGAAGCCATAGTAAGGATCTGATTTTATCTTTGCTATATCACTGGTGAGTCTAGTAAGCCACATAGCTGATAGGACGCTGTGAAATGATTTTAGGGAGAAAAAATGAATGCTAGGGTATAGTGAGGTTTGGAAAAGATTCTTTACCCTCGTTATTTGTGATTAAGTGGATTGTCCTGAATCTGTCTTAGATTCTCTCTCAGGCTCTCCTGTTGATTCAGTTTGTGAAATTGAACATTTGCTGTCACTGGTTTATTTCTCCCCTGTAATAATAATAATTAATTTATACTGGCAATGAAGTTCTTTCACAGCCTTTATTAAAAGATCTTTTTGAAAGAGTTTGATTTGGGGGATCAATTAATAATCAAATAAACGGGATAGAAAATAAGTATCAAACTGTTGAAATTCAGATGTACTTTGAATCCCAACTATTTATAATCTATTCTGGGGTATATTAAGGAAAGAATATTGGTGGGAATGAATGAGTTTGTGATATTAAAGTACTGGATTTTTCACCTGTTTCCAAGATTTAAATCCTTTTTTTATCTCAATGAAAAAGATTTAAGTTCCTATATCATTTAGTAGTAAGAAGATCATGTTTTTATAAGGGAGAATACCATTAGCAGTATATAATACTTGGGTATTTGTTAACTTGAACTCTTGACATTTTAAATTGATGTTCACATTAAATCAGATAATCTGAAGACTTCTTGATTGTATGCTACTGGTTTGAGAAGGTTCATTATATGACAGTTTATAATTTTATGTAAAGTTCTACCTAGGTTAAAAGGATACAAGGGCAGTCTAGAAAGTATCCAGCCATGTAGCTTTTCTCATATTGGCAGTGGCTGGATTTTTTTCTGGACATCCTTCATATTTATTCTGCTCGTAGTTTTTACAATTTGTGTATGGCTATCAGTGAATATATGATAATGATGAAAAAGAAAAAACAATGAAGTGCAGAATGTCTCTCCTGATTGGAAGATTCTCTTGGGATTATTGTGTTTTAGCCAAAGGATTTTGTTAATTTCAAATTACAAAATATATTTTGGACTTTTTTTTTTCAAATTTTAACTCTTTGCCTGTTGAGTAGTGTGGATTTCTCATTCTAACAGGAGGATTCACTGATGCATGCAGCACTAAAGAGCAAGGCTTAAAGGTTCATGATCAAATGGTTTTTATGTGACAGGGTTACAAGTAGTAGTAGATATGAACAGAACTGTTTGAGAAATATACCGTTAGCATGAGAAAAAAGAGATTTGATTTTTTTTTTGCTTAAATATCTGTAAGCAATTCCATGGTCTTCCCTCCGTCCACCTCAGTCATTAATTTTTAGAGACCTGTATCCGTAATGGGATATAGTACTTTGCTACATTGTCATTTTATCCGGAGTCAGACTGGCATTACTTCATTAGATTTTGAATAATTATGGGTTATTGAAGCAAAGCAGAAAAGATAATGCATATCTTTTCACTGCTAAGTGAAACTTACCATTATTTGGACATAATATACTGAAAAGAAGTATTAATAAAACCCCAAAATGATGATTTGCCTCTTAATAACAGAGGTACTTGAACCATACACTAAAGACAAGCAGGAGCCACCTTCCCTACTTTTAAAGCAAACTCCTCAGGTTAAACACTGCTTTGGGGATCGGGATTAATTATTATACAAAGGTAAGGATTTGTTTTTGTTTTCTTTTCAGTCTTACCTCTAATGTTTTCAGAATTTAGTTCTTAAAGTTTGGTATGTTTTAAGTAACTAGATTACTAGCTCTTGAAGACTATAATATTTTTTCTCTATCTCCTGCTGGTTCTGAGCACCTTATGTCATGCTCAGCGTAAAGAAGTGGCCCTCCAACCACTTACTGAGTTAGAACTATTAACCAGTATTTCTTTAATGTATGCATTGAGACATCTTGCACTTTGATAGAAAAGAGTCAGTTGACCTCACAGAATAATTACTAGACATTAAGCCTACTGAAAATGTCTTTGTGCTGGTTAGCTTTTGCAAAAGTGTCAATTGAACCCGGTTTGATTCAGACTGCATGGGTTGCAAAAAGACTTATCTACAACTTAGTGTGCTGGTATTTCTAAATTCATCCCAAGGGTAGAGAATAAGGATGGAGCGAAAAGGCTCTCCCGCTGGTGGCACCCAAGGTCTACATCTCACAGCCAGGGAATCCTGTTCACACCTCACCATCATTTTACCTCCAAGTAAAAACATCTTTGTTGAAGCTTATTTATAAAAAGCACATTTCATTCTATAAAAACTGAATTTGCTCTTCCACTTTTCTAATTATTCCTTCTTTTTAAAAAAAGCAACAAAAGAAGTCAGACTGATTATGTTTAACCACATATAGAATTGGTTGTTGATTGTTTTTTGTATTTTACTTTTCCAGAAACAGGTAAATCTGATTAGTATTAGAATTAAGAATTCAAATGAGATTTTTCTTTTATTATTAAAAGGCCTGGAGAATTCTAGTTAATTGTAAATAGTTCTTTGGTAGTAAATTTAATGTTTGACTGCCTTTAGTTTTTTTAACATACTTTTACTAGCATGCTAATAGATACAGATTGACTTAGAACTGAGTGATTGATCATCTTTATTCATGTTTCTTTGACATAACTTTTAATATGCTTAGCACTGTGCCTGGTATAGAGTTAGCTGAATTCATAACTGTCTTGAGAGCCTTTTACATAAGTCTTTACTTGGTAACAATTTGTTTAAATATTTGACAACCTATAATGAAACATCATTTTACATTTTTCACAAACAAGTACAACTAGAAAAATAAGTTTTTCTTAGTCATCTGTTTTAGCACCAAATTCAGCCCTCTGCGCACAGCATTTGCTTATCAAGAGCTAAATATAAATATTGTTGTCATTTGTTGAATTTCTGAATGAATATAACAAATCTTGCTATCAATATTAACTACGTTTCATATATGTGTATACTTTGGATATAAATTTATTAACTGGATGTCATTTGGAATTTGTGTAGTCTCTCTTTGCCTCTAGAACATAACCGACTTAAAGATGTACTTTTAAATAACACTCCCTACACATACGTACACTTTCTAAGACGTCTTTTTCTTGACACATAGAAATAGAAACTTAGAGAAAAATAGATGTAACATGAGGTTTTATTTTAACTGAAACTTAACTGGTCTTCAATGTTCTATTTTCAGTAAAATGGTTGCATTGGGAGGCCGTATTCAAGCTTATTAAACTTAGCTGGTAGCATTTGTCATCTTGGAACTAGCATGGAAAGCGATGAATTCTGAGATTTGACACTGCCAGGGATCAGTGCTGGCCTTCTGTGGAGCTAGCATAGCTGCTGAAGTGTACGCCTTACAGCCAAGTGCAGCTTGTTCTTCAAGGTCCCCTGCTGGTGCAGCCTAGAAAGGAAGCCTTCTGAGCTCCTCACAGCTTGTAATGTGTGTGTGGGAAGGAAGGCAGATGGAATTTACTTTGATTTAATCACCTGGATTTCCTAAGTATATTGGTTTTCCCAGATATGTCTCAGACCAGAGTTCTCAGGAACAGTAACTCAGATGTCACAAAGGGATCTCTGTATCACAATGTAGCAATTCAATAATTACCTATCAACTTGATTCCCTTCCAGTCCCCCACCCATCCCCAGCATCTTAGATTCATTTGAATGGATATAGAAGAACTCACTGGAAGACTTTTGATATTTTCCCCCACTTTGAATTGCTTCTGTCTTTTTTTTGTTGTTGTTGTTGTTGATAACCTGAATTTTGTTTTTGAAAAAACTACGTAGTTTTACATGAGGTCTTTTCACCATATGTACCTTAAAGAGTTAGTTAACTTTACTGTTTTTCTGCCTTTTAGTAGTATACTATAGATACTGTATTGTTTATAATTTTTGCCATTCACTTGAACTAAATGTTATTGGAGCTTTTAATTTTTGTGTACTTCACAAAGCAGTTTCAAATCACTGAAGCAATGAATGTTTGTTAGATACATCCAGGCTTCCAGTTAAGAAACCTCTACAAAGTATCTTAAATTGCTTTGATATTAAATCACTTGTTCTAGGTTCAAAGCAGTTTAAATTGTATTTTATATCATCATTTGACATACAATACTGGATGAAATTTGTATAATACAAATTTCTCACAGCTATGCAACAGTGGTAAAATTTTTGTTTTTGCTAGATTACGGAATCTTAAAAATTATATTATGAGGTCTGGAGCACACAGTACATTAACTGAATTTAAGTCTGAAAGGTAATTTTTTCTGTATTTCAAAGTTTCTGATATGTTTTTTTAAAAATAAAATAATCCTAATATTCAATTATTCTTTCATTTGCATTATACCCATATTCTTGAATGCAGTCTACATGAGGACTTTTTGATCCTCTGAGATTTATAACTTAAAAATTATAAAGGTTTACTAATACCCAATGTTAATTTTTTAATATAACAGCAGAATTACCTAATAATTAGTAATATAAAGTTAAAATTTTTGAAGGAGAAAGAAATCTTTTCATCCAAGATTATCTTAGAAGCCAATTTTTACTCACATTACATAACCCAAAAGTACTGATACTTTAAGAAATACTTTTAAAATATGTATCAATTAGAAATACTCTCAGTTGAAAATTTTGTACATGATGACATAAAACAAAGAAATGTATTTTTCCAGAACAAGAAGTCTAGAGGAAAGTAGTTGTTTACTTTTTATTTAGAGCTTCAATGTTGTCAGGGTTTTGTCTTCTTGCTTTCTCTCATGTTTGCTGTGATGTGGGTGTCTGCTCATCCAGACATCACATTTTATTTCAAAATAGAAAGGATGAGGAATGGCTGGCTGTAAAAATTGAGTCTTTTTCTTTGAATCAGGAAATAAATGTTTTCCCAGTGACCTCCAGCCAGTGTTTACTGTGGACTTATGTTCCATGGCATGTGGCTGCCCCAAGCTCAGGACGTGTTGAGATGAGATATCACGTACTTTTAGCTTTTATGGTGGATGAAGCTAGGGAATAGTGGTTTGCAAATAATTTGGTGATAACCAGTCAATAGTATTAGCCATAATCTTATGATTAAAATCATGTTAACTTTAAATTGTATTCCTTCTCATTCCAACTCAGTGTCTCATGTATTTTTGTTTTATCCCCAGGTTAGAAAACTATAATCTTCTTATACCAAGTTTTCACTTCTATGACTATCAGATTTCAAGTCTCTAGGCAAAGACATTCTTCAAAAACTTGGTATCTCTGGTTAAAAAATCATTGAGCCCATGCTTTAGTTAATATTTGTCTTAGACTTTTCATTACACTTATATTCAGTGACACTTGAAGGGATGATTTCATCATAAATCTGCTTTAAATCTCAGAGGATCAAAAAGTCCTCATGTAGACTGCATTCAAGAATATGGGTATAATGCAAATGAAAGAATAATTGAATATTAGGATTATTTTAAAGAAAATTAGTTTATCTGCCTGAAAAAGCAAAATAAGCCATTGTTTTATAGAGAGCTCACTCTAAAATTGTTAATCCTAGAAAATGGTATTATTAACCATTTTTAAAATGTGAAAAATATTATCAATATGTGTACAGTGATTGTTACCAAAAATTATGGCTCATTCTTTTTTTTTAAAGATTCATTTTTATTGTTTTTGATGAGAAAGAGAGAGAAAGAGAGAGAGAGAGAGAGAGAGAGAGAGAGAGATACAGAGACAGAGAGAAGAAGGAGGGCCCAGAACAGTCTTCATAGTTGCACATCATTGGTTTTTTCACATTGGCTCATTCTTACAGTGACACATCTTGGACTTACAATTTTATTAAACTATCATTTCTAGAGTTAGGTAAGGTAAGTCTAAGGAAAAAATGAAAACTGAGAAAATAAAAATAAACATTTTTTGTACATAAAAGAATAACTCATAATCAGAGATGTTGACCTTAGAACCTTGGGTATATTTCAGTTTTCTGCAATTTCATATCAACGCTTTATTGTCCCAATTTTTACATTTAGTCATGTGATCTTAGGTGACTGACTTTATT
>PVKE010005489.1:0-22042 GCA_004027555.1 Craseonycteris thonglongyai
CCAGAATTGTATGCCAGGCTCTATAATTTTCTGGCTGTCTGACCTTTGGCTAGTTATTAACCTCTCTGGGTCTCACTTTGCTCATCCCTAGAGAAAGTGAGGGGGTTGGGGGGAAGGGGATATCACTTTTTTTACAAAACAAGGACATAAGTTAGGAGAGAATGTTTGGCACTTAATATTCCCTCAATAAATATGCTTTCTCTTTTTTTTCCCAGTGGGTTTTACTCTAACCCTGACACTTCCAATTCCTCAAATACCATGACTGGCCTTGCAACCATCCCTAAGACTGAGAACCTGCCTGCCACCCGAGTTTCCTATTAAGTACTTCGCTTACCATTAGATAATACTGCTGTGTATCCTGCTTCTTTTAGGGAACTGTAGCCCCCATGATGGCAAGCAGGGCTAGACCTCTGCTGATTACCTGCTGTTCATCTGCTCTAGCCATGCCCAGGATCTGAACTTGGTTTGAACTTCTTAAATTAATGACTCTTGGGGAGCGACCTGAAGTTTCCTTTAGAGGCTGATCACCCAATATCCCATTGATCAACTGACTCGTTCCTGCTTTAGCTACTGTTCCAGTGCCTGACACAGGCCTGGCCAGGACTGTCTGTCTATGCAGAACACGCCCTGCTTCTTAGTCTCAGCCTTGCTGTTCTCTTCTACTTGCTCCTGGGGTCTACAGCCTACCTCACACAGTTCCCATTGCTACTGGATGCATGTACTTCTTGAAATATGGAGGTGAGATCTTGTATGATCAATCATTATTGGCTATAATGAGTAAATATACTCATTATACCTGTGTGAAGGTACAGTCTCTCACCAGAAAAGTAAAATCATTCTTAGTATCTACAGGTATGGTTTGGGCTAGGAAACAGAATTTTAAAAGGCTCCCTTAGAGATAGAAGTCTGTGTATCTGTATGTCAAAGGATGGGCAAGGTCATCTTTTGGACTTGATGGTAACACTAGCTAGAATGCAGCAGATATTCAGTTGTGAGTATAAAGATAGGAAACAGGGAGTCCACATAAGCTGCTTGGGAAGTGGTTCAAGCTCCTTGGGGCTAGAGTAGATACTTCCAGATAGCAAATTGATAAGAACAGTCCCTTGGAGCCATAGTCACTGCTGTACCTTTGTCTAGAATAGTACCTGGCATAGCACTGGTGCTTTGTAAATATGTGCTGGGCAAATACATAAGTGACAGCATAAGAGTGTCTACTCGTAAACCGGATAATGTCGCCAGAGAAATCATTTGATATTGAAAGATCTAGATCTGTTCAGGTATAGATGAAATCAGTTTTAATTTTCCAGTGGGTATAGTGCTGCATTCTGGTTGTTAGAATATAGTCTCAATTCCTGTTAGAACCTGAGACTCATATTTAATTCTAAGCTCTGTTCTTCTCCTCCTTCTCACTTCCCCTGCAAACCCAACTAGAGGACTTGGGATAAATTTGATCTCTCATCCAATTCACAAATCAACTTTCAACCCCAGGCCATTACCAGTACAGGATGAAGGGGAAACATTGCCTCTGGTTACCTGGTTGTTGTCATTTCTGGGTCTAATGCTGAATGGCACAGGTTCTAACTGTGTGACTAGAAGGAACTGTCAACAAATTGTAACTTAGATTCACAAATTAAGATGAAGAGCAACAGAAATGTGATGTGTGTGTGTACATAATATATTTGCATATATATATTGCTTATTTTAATTACTTTAACTGATATTATTATTTAATGATTATAGCACTCCACTGTTGGCTTTATTATATATATATATATATATATATATATATATATATATATATATATATATGGAATAAAATAACAAAAATAATACAAAGTGAGGAAAAGAGTTATACTGATACACAAGTTCCTATATTTTAACAGAAGTCAGTTAACTTCAAGTAAATTATGATAAGTGATGGGTCTAAATTGTAAATCTAGATCAACTACAAGAACTAAATCAAAGAGATATAGTTCAAATGTCATACTAAAATATTTGTTTAATACTAAACAATGATATAAACTATTTGTTTAATACAAAGCAATGATATAACGGAGGAACAGAGGGACAATGGAAGAGAGTACCAAAATGTAAAACTTAACTCTAATCATACCAATAATAACATTAAAATGTGAATTCACTAAACATGACAACCACAATGTAGAGATTGTCAGACTGGATTTTTAAAAAGCACAATCCAAGTATACAATTGTCTAAAATGGATGTACTTTAAATATATAAAAAGATAGGTTTTAAGTTAAAGGACGGGAAATATACCATGTAAAGGATAAGCACAATATAGCTAGAGAGGCCATATTAGACAAAATAAATGTTAAGACAAAAAATATTGGTAGAGAAAAAGAGGAATATTTTATAATGATAAAGTATATCATATACCACTATAAATGCATATGTACCTAACAATAGATCTCCAAAACAAATAAAGCAAAAACCAAATTGAAAATGAAAAAACACAAGTCAACAATTACAGCTGAAGTTTTCAATTTCCTATAAGCGATTATTAAAACAAGTAGACAGAATGTCAATAAACCACAGAGACCTTAAAACTCTACAAATCACCTGACCAAATTGGTATCTATAGAAAACTTAAGGTAACAACAAATAGGTATTCTTTTGAAGTGCACATGGAATATTCACTAGCACAGACCATATGCTAGGTCATAGAACAAGCTGGAATTTATTTAAAAGAGCTGAAATTATGTTCTCTAACCACAACGGAAGTTAATTAAAAATCAATGACAGGAATAAAACTGGGATGTTTTCATATATTCACAAAATTCAAGGTAACCCATAAGGCAAAGAAGAAGTAAAAAAATATATTAAATATAAACCTCAAGTCAAATTTCTGGGATTCAGCAAAAACAAAGCCTATGAGGAAATTTATTGCTTAAGTGTTTATATTAGAAAATCTTAAGGATTCCAACAAAAACTTCTCAGAATTATCAAGTGAATTTAGCAAGGTTACAGGATATAAGGTTGATAAAAAAGTCACTTATATTTGTACTCAACAGTAAAGATCAATTTAATACTAAAATCCATTAACACCACTATTAAACAAAAAACTTAGGAATAATTTTAATGAATGATGTATAAACCTGAACACTGTAATCTACTAATCACTGATGAGACAAATTGAAGACCTAAATACACAGAAAGTTATACCATGTTTATGGATTGGAAGACTTGATAGTGTCCATATGGCAATTCTTGACAAACTGATCTATAGATATAATGCAATCCCAATGCAAATTACCATAAGCATTCTTTTGTTTTGTTTTGTTTTCTTCATAGAAATGGATAAGCTGACTCTAAAATTTATCTGGAAATTTAGAAGACTAAAGCAGCCAAAATCATATTTAAAAAGGACAGAGTCGGGGGACTTGCACTACCCGATTTAAAGACTAATTATGAAGTTACTGTAATCAAGTCAATATGGGTTTAGAATAAGGACTTATATGCAGATCGATGAAACTGAAATTAAGGTCAAGAAATTGACTTATACTTGATTTAACATATGAAATGTTTATTAAGAAAAAAGGTAGGGTAATTTAATGTTGATAGGAGTCTTTTCCATCAATGCTGCTGAAATAACTGTATATTAATATGAGGAAAAATGTAAACTTCAATCCTTATCTCACACCACAAACATTAACCTGAAATGAATCTAAGACCCAAATCTAACAGCTAAAACCATAAAACTTCTAAAGAAAAACAAAACAAAACACACACACAGAAAAAATTCTTAGTGATCTTAAGTTAGGAAAAGATTTCTCAGGATACAAAAATAAATAAAACATAGAAGAAAAAATACATATTGGGCTTCAAATTTAGAAAATTTTCTCATCAAAAAATATCGTTAATAAATGAAAAGGCAAACCACATTTTGGGAGAAAACATTTGCTAAATATATATCTGACAAAGAACTCTGCTGATAATATATGAAGATATTTTACAACTCAATAATAAAAACACAAATATCCAATACATAAAAGGAGGGGATAGATTTGAATAAAGAAATCACCAAAGAAAATATACAGATGTTAAATAATCACAGTGACTTATTAGTACAAACTCATTAGAATGGAGCAAAGAAAAAGACTGTTGGTGAGCATGTGGAGTAATTGGAACTCTCATACATTGTTGGTGAAAATGAAAAATGGCACAGCCACCTTGAAAAACAGCAGTTCCACCTAAAGTTAAACATAAACTTCTATGATCCAGCAATCCTGTTCCTAGGTATTTATCCAAAATAAATGAAAACATGCCTACATAAAGACCTATACACAAATATGTACAACGGTTTAATAAATAATAGTCTCAAACTAAAAATAGCTTTAAATGTCCATTATCCAGGAATGGATTAATAATACTGGTATATCCATACAATGGAACACTATTCAGCATTAAAAAATGTACTACAAATACATGTAAGTACATGGATGGTCCTCAAAAATATGCTTTGCGAAAGCAGTCAGACATAAAAACAAGAAATTATATAATAGATCATTTGATTATATTTATTTAAAATTGTATAAAAGGCAAATCTATAGTGAAGAAAAGATCAGTAGTTGCCTGGGCCCGGGTGTGGGAAACACTTGTCCAGTGGAAAAAGAAAACTTTTCATGGTTCTGGAATTGTTCTGAAACTTGACTGTGGTTGGTGGTAGTTGAATGACCACATACATTTACCAAAACTCAATGAACTGTATACTTAATATGGGTTAATTTTATTGTATGTAAATTATACATCAATAAAACTTTAAAACAAATGGGCACGCAGGAGTGCTGTGAAGAACAGTTTCTATAAATAGCTATAATGTACACAAAAACAGGAATAAGTGAATTAGCTCTTTCTCACCCTCATTTGATCACTTTTAACTTCATTATTAGAGGCAATGACTAAGAGGTCTTTTGAAATTAGTTTTTACTTTCTCTAAACACTTCCCACAGCTCAGTATCAGTTCCTTCATATAGAATACCAAATACAAATTCTGCCCAGATGGACAAAAGATGTATTGTCTTCAAACCACTGTGTTGGCTCTCTTATCCTTCACATATTCTTCAGATATCCAGGTTTAAAAGCAACCAGATGAAGTTTTATGGAATTTTAAAAGGAGAGGGGGAAAAAGAAGACAACAATGAAGAAATAATGAAAACAACTTTTGCTCAGGGGAGAAAATTTCCTGTGCCAACTTTTAGTGCAGAATGATCTTTCATTGGCAAAATCCCAAATTCCTTAAAGTATGGGTCTATAATGGCAGTGCTGACACAATCTCAAATGTAGCACCACAAAGAAGATGATATAATGAACGGTGGGTAAATCTACCTACTATCTTTTATGATAGCCTCCTTCCTTTGCAACAATTCAACTCATTTTAGTTTTTGTTGCTATTGCAGAATTATACCAGAAAAGTGCTGAAGATCACATCTTTTTCTAAACTCTGTTTTCATGCACTCATTATATAATAAAAATTAACCTTAGGGCTGACATTTTTCAGAATGTTTTCTCTCTACAATGGAATGAAGTATTGTTTGGTTTTGTTTTTACAAGCACAAACTTTCTTTTCATTTTGCCCCATATCTGTCATCTTATTAAATAATTCAAATATTGCAAAATTCTTTTTAAAATATGATTTCTTTTCATAAAGGGATCATCAATTTCTGTAATAGAAAAGAATCCAGATGAACTGTTACTTATTTGGGGGAAAGGAATATTAGTTCAGTTTGTGTATGTGTGCTTTTGTACACTATATTTCATGCTATATGAAGAATTGAACAACTAAACAATGCTGCATTATTACCATAGATTAACCTGTAGTTCAATATGTGAGAGAAAAGAGCACTAGATATCATGTACATTTAAAAAATGCTTCCAATAAACCAAATCTAGAGATGGCGTTAATGATTCAAGTTTTTCTGTAACTACCTGAAATAAATGGACTAACCTGCATGGAAGAGAATTCATAGTTCTTACTCTTGCAATACAAGTATGAGATATATTAAAACCCTTCATTCAAAGTTTCTCTTCCATGGCTTTATCTTGGACTCAACTAAATAATTTATGCCTAAGTGTTAAATATGTACTTCAAATTATGATTTGTATAACCAAGGGGCACGGCTTACATGGTTGGGAGAAGCATACCTGAGAATTTTCTGAATTTAGTGCATATGAAAATATCTAAGGGTCTTTCTGCACAGTTGACAATGATTAAGATCTGGTATGATAAATGTAGACATTTGATACTCAAGCATGCAGGATCACTCAGAATTGGGTAATAGGACGTGCAGCTTCGCATTACATTTTGTCTGTTAAAATCTAGGTCCCATCTAAAGAACTGAGGGGGCTTACCACATAGCTGGCTCTGTGGGAGGAATCTGTGGGAGGAATGAATCTGGTTTCAACTTTCAGATAGGATCAACACATAAAACTTGCCATCCTAATGGTACTGCAATTGACAGTCTCACTGGTAGAAGAAAAATGATGCCAAGAACTAAATTAGCTAAAAATATGCTCTCAAATTTGTAAGATGACTATAACCAGGGGGCCTGCGTGGTCAAAATTACTAAAGATGTCTGTCTGTACTACTCCTGACCAATTTTCTACTTCTCTGCTTATACATAAATGTCTTAATTTTTGTGGGAAAGTAAAAGGCTCAGTAACAGAAATATCCCTTCTTGGATAAAAGACAGAAAGTGCTCTACAATGAAGGTCGATATTACAGTGAGGTATATAAGGTGTAATAAAAAAAATATGCTGAATGTTTAAATTTAAAAGATTATTCCAGTAAAAGACACATTGCCATTAATCCCCTTCAAAATATTCCCCTCACTTTGCACACGCTGGTGCCATTGTCCCTGCCACTTTCTGAAGCAGTTGTAGAAGTCCTCTTACATGAGCGTCTTCAGTTGCACTATTGTGGCTGTCTCGATGTCCTGAATCAACTCAAAACATGTACCTTTCAGGGTCACTTTCACTTTGAGGAAGAGCCAGAAATCACATGATGCCAGATATAGTAAATAAGGTGGGTGAGGACACATCATAATGTTTTTATTTGACAGAAGGGGTGGTACCAGAAGCGATGTGTGACCTGAATCGATTCAGGACATCGAGGCAACCACGGCAGTGCAACTGAAGACACTCACAAAAGAGGACTTTCAGACCTGCTTCAGAAAGTGACAAGAAGGGTGGGATAAGTGTGCTCGAAGTGAGGGGGTGGTATTTTGAGGCAATGTGTCTTTTACTATAATAACTATTTTAAAATTTAAACATTTATTATATTTTTTGAACACACCTCATATGTCCTGGAACCCTTTTTGTCCCTGTAATCACCTTGCTATATAGACAAAAGGAGTTTTAGCACCGTAATTCTATTATTTAAAAATTATTTCTCTTTCCCTCCATTAACTTACAATTTAGACAAATCATGCCTTTAATCATTGAAAATACTGTAATAAGTATTATGCAGCATGTGAGGCAACACAAAGGTTTGTACAGATTTTAATCACTATGACCTCAAAGAAAGGAATGATCCCTTTGGTAGTAAAGGAAAGGTTCATGGAGGGTCGGAGAGTGACAGGTAGATTATGGTGAGATGAGCATCTAGGATGAGCTCTATAATTTCTAGAATAACCATTTTCTGGGGAAAGGTAGATGGGAATGATTAGCATTCATGAAATGTGTGGGCCTTATCTATTTTGACATGACTTTCAAAAAATGCCTTCACTTTATAAATCCTACTTTTAGCATAAATAGAAAATAGGAAATTATCTCTCATTTTACAATGACCATTTTGGGGGGGGGGGGATTTTTATTTATCTCCTGTATTTGTTAAAGCAGTGCTAGATGTTGGAACAGATACCAGCCCCCCGAATTATTCCACTGACACAATAAACATTCATGTCTTGTTTATGATACAGACTAATGTAGATGTTCCCAGTTGGGTGGCCTTCCCCCTACCTATCAAGTGGTCACTTTGAAACTTATGTTCTATCCATCTTGCAGTCCCACCCCCTTCTAGGGTAATGGAGTCCTCCTCATTCAGGGAAAGAGACCATGGAGAAGAGATATCTGACTCTTCAGTGCTTCCCAGAATGACTATATCACTTCTACTCACATTTCCCTTCACTGGAACCAGTCATATTGTTATAATTAGATGTAAGGAAGCTGGAAAATGTGGCCCCTGGAAGGACAGCTACTTCTCCATGGCAACCCAACACTGTACACGGTGAACAGAAAATTCTAATGGTCAGCTACTTGTCCCTGCTACACCTCTAAGTATATATGATTTAGATGATCATGACAATGCATTTTTTTGCATTTTTGGACAAAAGCTCCAATAAAACCATAGGTCAACTGGATTATGATAAAAAATATTAGTAAGGTTTACCTAGGAGTTAATCATTCTTAGATTACCGGTAATTCTCCTATATATCAGCTAGCATTCATTCCATTCAATTATCACCCTTTGAAGACCTTATTAAAGATTCAGCTCCCCAACAAAGGCTTTCTGGGTCGAGGGAAGAATAATAAGGCAGTTCTATTTTTTGTGGAATTTAGTATTTCCATTGAGTGGCTCCATTAAAAGTTGCCCTGGCTTCTTATGGGAAGGAGTTTTGAATAGATTGCCCCAGAGTGTATAAACCTTCCAAACGTCGCTGTTCCACAATCCTGGTCCAAGATTCCACTGCCCAGAGTTAGCAGCACATCCATGAGAAAGCAGAATACATCTCAATAAGTGGTTCGGGTACCCAAATTAGGAAAACAAAGTGGGAACAACCTTTCCTCAAATGCTCACGCTTTGGCTTGTGGTAGCACTTAACACTTGTTTCAAGTTCTGAGAAAGGTTAAGGGTTTGGCTTTAAGCAGCACCCAAACAAATCTTCAAGGACTGGGTCATACCCTTTTCTGAGTGACCAAGATGATTATGCTCTAAGTGTTTCTATGTTTCAAAGGAAAATCATTGCCAAGTTTATCAATAATGAGACCACATTCATCTCTTCTTAGAACACCATGTTATATACCCCTTTGATGTTTTTACTGGTATTTAACTGTCAGGTATTTTTATTTGATGTTTTATGTACTATCATGGAACTCCAACTTTTAGGTTTATTTGAAGGATCTATACAGAGGGTATCAAGAAATCCACACAGAGGGATCCTATAGTTTTATTCCTTCATTATTAAGAATTAATGATATAGAGACCCTATGCTAAGGCCTTTAAATTGACCCCTTCTCTCAAGATATTTACTATATAGCTAGAGAGAGAGAGATGATATTTATAGAAATAACTATAAAGCAAGTACATAAATTTACTTGGCATAATATCCTATCACATTACCTTATTGTATAGAATATTCTCCATAGCACAAGGCAATTGTTTATCATTATTATGTAACTGCTGACCTAGAATATTTTAATACAGATCTGGTTTTCTTCCTCTCTTATAGCTACGTGATGATATAGATAGCCTAAGAGATGTATAATACTATATGTAGAATCTCTGAATTATAAGAAATACCATTTTGTAGTGGAAAAATCATCTTGCTATGGGGTCTTTTGAAATTTTAAATGGTACTGTAAGTTTTGATAATTGAGGAATAAATGTTCATTTTGAAGGGGTTTGACATTCAATTTTATATGCCATAGGAGAAAACGAATATAAGGAAATGTACAGTGAACTATCACCCAATTGCTTTGTTTTCCAATGTCAAGAACAGACAAAAGATCTTACGAGCAGAGGATTCACAGTGCACTATTTATAAAGAATCTATTTCAGCTTTTCTTCTTTGGAAATACACAAGGGCAATGAGCTGGTGTGTCAGTTGAAAGGTATTTGGTGATTTAGAGAGGACGCAACTGCCCTTCTCTCTTCCTCTTTCTCTCTGGCCAAACCACACTCTTAGAAGAAAGGAAGAGCATATCCCCCAGGGACCAGGGGAATGAATGGAGGCATTGTTAGCCCAGAGAGGAGAGGAATGCTTCACACATGTATCTTAGCTTTCTTGTCCATGTCCCCTCTCCCTTCTCACCCTAAATATTTTTAAATGACTAATATCTTATCCAATGACAGAAAAGAGCAATTCTGAAATCTCATCTCACGTAATTTTGTGGAGCTGTTGTGATTTTGTCATTTAAAATTGATTAAATCAGAGTAGAAAGAAATTAGCAAGAGGGGGGAAAGTCTGTAATCTGGGGACTAATACACACAAAAAGGTTATTTTGGTCATGCAGTATGCTGTTATGATCAATAAAGGTACCAGTGACTTTAACCCTAACCTTTTGAATATAGATAACAGGAAAGAAGGGATCCTGAAGTAAACACAACTAAATGCAACCAGCGAACTGCATACCAAATGCTGAGCAGAATATTCAGCTTCCAAACCGTAGGCTAAGGGACCCAACTTAAAGTGGCAGGCTATGTCAACAGAAGGTTCATTTTTCTTTGGCTTTCTAAAAATTTAATAAAAAATACATCTTTCCTATTTAAATGAATCTAAGCTCTCAGCATAATACTTAAGTGTTAAAAATCTGCATCTTTGTTTTGTTAAAAAAAAGTTAGATATTGCTAAATGTTTAAAAACAAAATTGACTCCAGAGTTTACTTTGAGAGAATGAGATTATGAGAAACTAGAACTCAGGGTAAGTAATCTTCTATTCAGAGAGGAATGTATGTACCAAAGATATCTTGGCTTCTAGACTCAATGTCTTACTTGTCTAGGATTAAGAATTTCTTTCTTTTTTTTTTTTTTTAACTACATGAAAAGCCTTTGAATAGTGTGAAAAAAGGCAAAAGTACTCTAATTTGTAACTTAATTTCCTACTACTTTTCTAAGTTAAAAAAAAAGACAAACCAGAAAATAACCCTAACATTTCTAGATAATATAATAATGGTCTCCAAATATATGCAGACCTCTGGGTGTGCCTTCAATAATACACTGGAGTGTGTGTGTGTGTGTGTGTGTGTGTGTGTGTGTGTGTGTGTGTAGGCGGGGGGTGGGAGGGAAGTCCATCAAAATATTAAATATCCAAAGGCACAAGATTTTTCATTCTCTCAGGCTAGTCTATGACTGAATAAAATTCGATTTGAGTATTAAAAAAAAAAAAAGACAAACCATACTTACAAAGATGGTTTAGGAATTGAGTTCTTTACATCTGTAACATTTACACACTGAATTTTGTCTATTCTCTCTTTAGTTTCTAGAGAATGCTTTCCCTTTGACCATGAAATCCTGTGGACCTGAATGCAATGACAGGTTCATTTCTGTAAGTTGTTCACAAAAGCACGGTAATGCACAAATTTTACATTTCCTGCCATTTGTCCTCTATTCTGGTGGCAAAAACCAAACCAAACATGTTCCTGATCAATTTCTAAGCATGAACTAATCTGAATTCAATTTGGCCACTCCTAGGACTCAGGTCTTCTGTTTACCAGCTCCCTCACCTATAAGAACTATAAAAGATAAAAGCTCCAAACATTACCTTTTAAATACCATCTGGAACTAAGTTTGGCTGATACCCATACTATGAGGTAAGACTCACTGCATGACTGACTATATTGCCTTTGAAAATAGTCCCCAAATGACACTGCACCTAACTTGGCCTGGGAGCCCAGACATGATTCAAAATAGCTCCAATGCACTTGGGGGAAGTGTTATAATGTGATGTTGCAAAGTCCTGCATGGTAGACCAGCTAGATGCCATTGCAATTCTCTAGGCAAAGCACGAAGAAGCTGGAAGTAGTGGAAAAATACTACGGCCTGCCATCCATCTTGTACTTGAGTAAGTTCGTCCCTACTGGCCTGCAGGCGAGTAACAGAACCCCATTCTGATGGTGAGGACCTGGAAGTAGTCATCTCAAGGATCCTGGGCCTCAAGTGTGACTGCAATTTGGCCAGCTGTATTTCACTTGTCAAAAGAAAAGGTTTTAAAAAAGAAAATGAAGCAGTTGATGTGAAGCATAGAAATGAAAAAATTCCAAAGAGCCAGAGGTTGGTCATATTTACTCAACCATGGCCAATAGGGTTAATCACCATGGCCCCTGAAGTAAGAGCATAATGAAACATAGTGAAAATCACGATGCAAGTTATCCTCCCGAGGATGACACCTTAGAAATGACTGAATTCTTTGGTTCTGGCTTTATATTTGTAAAAACTCAACAAATAAACAAAACTTCTGATTCTAGTTTTGGCATGCTCCGAGTTCACCCATAGGGAGAAGGCTTGACACTCACTTGACAGTTTATATGACGCTAGAAGCTTATGAGGTACCATTTTTTATTATGACTAGATAGCCACACGCATCTCTACTTAAATCACTTTGGTTAGTAAGTTTTACTTGGTTCTCTTGGATGATAGGCTCTGGATTACCCAAATGTTGTTTCTGGATGGAGCACCAGACCCTGGTCCTTCACTAAATGGAGGTGATTTCACTAAGGTGACGACCCCAAAACCCAACCTACCCCCTCACTATACTATCCTTTTCACCAAACAGAATTTATATAAGCAAAACGTTATGCTAGCAATGAAATACAAATGAGAAAATAATGTTAGTTAGGCAGAAGGGAGGACAATTAGAATTGCAGAATTATACACAGCAGGGGCTCCACTGTCCTTGTCGGTTATATTTCTAGGATCCCAATGCTTTTAATGGTTTTTATTTTAAATTTAAATTATTTGACTTTAATTTAAAAATTATTGCTCTAAGGCCAATGAGAGTTTCCTAGTTGCCTTGCTGGTAGTAGCCAGATGTAACATTCCCAGTATGGTTTTTTATTCTCAGTGATGGTTTTGGTTCAGATAAAGATTGGTCCTGTACCATACAGTGCACTTATAATACTAAGTTGCAGTTTAACACAGTTTTCCCCTAATTTTGTTTTCTTAAACATTTGAGTGTCTTCCTTTCTTTCAGAATTGTGTGCCATGTGTGTGAAAACATTCAATATTAGATTATTTTAGAAGGCATTTCTTCAAAAATTTCTCAATGCTCATATAAATACAACAGCTAACATATTATTTAAAAAAATAAATGGTAAAAACTTTTGATTTAGCCAAAAGTTAACATTTGTTCACAGAGTATCCAACATGATGTGGAATATTTTACTATAGCCTATTTTTTTAGTCATTCCATAAATATTCATTCAATAAATATTTACTGAGAACTTATTAGTATGAGGGAACAAAATAGACAAACATCCCTGATTTTATGTAGTGGGAGGAAGAGGTAAAAAAAAAAATGAGTCAGTAAAATAAAGTGCACTAGCAATAAGTGTCCAAGAGGAGAAATGAATGAGAAAGAAGGAGGTAAAGCTTTGGCTCTCGGGCGGCCATATTGAAATGCAGATGAGATGGCTGGGGCAGGTCTCAGCAAGCAGGTGTGTCTTGAGTAAAGGCTTGCATGGACTGTAAGAGCAAGTGTCCAGACAGCTATCAGCACAGCATTGAGGAGGAAGGGCCAGTAAGAGGAAAGGCTCCTAGGTAAGATGTGCCTGGTCTAGTCAAGGAGAAGGAGGGCAGTGTGTCTGAAATGTGGGTCAATGTTTCTCAAATTGGGTTCCTTGAACCCTAGAATTCTAAAGGGCCTTTTGTTAACACTTTTACTGAAAGGTTATTAGAAAATACTACTACTGTGCCTACCATCAATACCAGCACTAACATTTACTTACTAATAACTGGGCACTATGCTAAGCACTTTACCTTATTTCACCCTTGTAACACCTTTGTAAAGCAAATTACTACTATTAAAACATACTACTATGACAACTATTTTACAGATAGAGAAGGAAAGCCTCGGCAAAATAAAGTCACTTGCCCAAAGTCACACAACAGATGGTGGGGCCAGAATTTAAATCTAGGCAGTCTGAATGTGAACCCAGAGCATCCAATATGAATTAATATCCTATAGTTGATTTCTGGTCAAGATGCCGAAGTAGGTAAATGCTGTGCTTACCTCCTCTTATTAAAACTCAGCTACAGAACAAGCATCACTTAGCATCATCTGAAGTGTAGCTAAACCAAAGTGATACAACTAAGGACACAGAGAAGAAGTCAACTTGAGACTGGTAGGAGGGGCAGAGACATGGAAAGACTGGTCCGACTCCTGCGTGTGACCATTAAAAATTAAGAGAGATATCTTTATGTCCCATACCACTGGCTGAACAGCCCTAAGCCTGGCACTAGTGACAACCCTCCCTCATGGGTTCACAGCTTGGACTCTTCAGCACCTCCAAGGCCAGTGTAAGCAGTGGCCATCTACAGATTGCTTTGTGGTTCATGCCAGGTGGCCCCAGGCAGGGCAGAACTGCAGCTGAACTTGACCTGCAGTGGTAGCCCACCCACAAGGCCCCAGGGCCAGCATGTCCCGTGAATGGCCAGCTTCAAATCAAAGCAGAGCATCACCCAGCCATCTCCAAGGATGATACACCCAAAGGGCAGATAGGGCAGGCACCAGAGCCCCACTAAAGTTAATCCTGCTCGGCAGGATCAGCTCCTGCACAACAGCTCCACGACCAGCCCTCCCAACCCATCAGCCTAAGAGTTAATCCTTCCCACTGACATGCAAACAGCAACCAAGGCTCAACTAGAACAGGAGGGCATACACAACAGAAGAGCACACACAACCCACACAAGAGACACACCAGGAGCACCTGGCTCTGGTGAGCAGGAAGACTGTGCCACTGGTCCCTATAGGACACTTACTATATAAGGACACTCTACTAAGACTGACAGGTATAGTGGCTCTACCTAATACATAGAAACAAACACAGGGAGGCAGTCAAAATGGGGAGACAAAGAGCCACATCCCAAATAAAAGAAGAGAACAAAGCTCCAGGAAAAACAAAACAAAACAAAACTAAACTAAACAAACAGAGACAAGCAATCTATTAAATTCAGAATTCAAAACACTGATTATAAGGATGCTCAGCAATCCCAGGGAGAACTTCAACAAAGAGACAGGAAACATAAAAATGGAGACAAAAAACATAAAAAAGAACCAGTCAGAAATAAAGACTAATACCTGAAATGAAGAATATATTAGAGGGAATCAACAGTAGATTAGATGAAGCAGAGGATCAAATTAGCAATTTGGAAGACAAGGTAGCAGAAAACACCCAATCAGAATAGTAAAAAGAGAAAAGAATTAAAAAAAAAAAATGAGGATAGTTTCGGGAGCCTCTGGGACAACATCAAGCACACAAATATTCACATCATAAAAAAAGAAGAGAGGAAGCAAACGATTGAGTACCTATTTGTAGAAATAATGATGGAAAACTTCCCTAACCCGGCAAAGGAAATGGATATTCAAGCCTAGGAATCTCAGAAAGTCCCAAACTAGATGAACCCAACAAAACCCAACCAAGACACATTATAATTAAAATGCCAATGGTAAAAGACAAAGAGAGAATCTTAAAAGTAGTAAAAGAAAAAGATACCAGATAAAATAGACTCTAAAACAAAGGCTATAACAAGAAACAAAACAAAACAAAAGAGCCTAGTAATCCCACTTCCAGGTATTTTTCCAAAGAAACCCAAATAGCTACGAGTACTTCGAGGGGACTTGTGTTTCCATATGCTCATCGCAGCAATATTTATAACAGCCAAGACATTAAAGGCAACCTGGATGTTCTTGGATGGATGGATGGATAAAAAAGAAGTGATACACATACACATACACATGTACACACACAATGGAATATTACTCAGCCATAAAAAGAAAAAAAAGAAATATTGCCATCTGCAACAACCTAGATGGACATAGAGGGTATTGTGCTGAGTGGAATAAGTCAGACAGAGAAAGACAAATGCCATATGATTTCATTTATATGCGGAATCTAAAGAACAAAATAAACAAACAAAACAGAAACAAACTCATAGAGACAGAGAACATTTTGATGTTTGCCAGATGGGAGGAGTTTTGGGGTGGGTGAAAAAGGGGAAGGAATTAGGAAGCCCAAATGGGTTGTTACACAGTAATCATGGGGATGTAAAGTATAAGAAATATAGTCAATAATATTAGGATAGCTATGTATAATGTCAGGTGGGCCCTAGATTTATTGAGGTGATAGATTGGAGAGGGGTTGGGGGCAGGGTGACAAAGGTCAAGGGATTAAGAAATACAAACTAGTAGTTACAAAATAGTTATGAGGATGTTAAGCATAAGGAATATAATCAATAATATGGTAATAAGTATGTGCAGTACCAGGTGTATACCAGATTACTCAGGGGGATCTCTTCGTAAATGATATACATTTATAAACAATATGCTGTACACCTGAAATGAACATAAAATAATATTGAATGTCAAAAAGCAATAAAAATAATGAAGCACTGAGCAAAATAATTAAAAGTATTGTATACCTGTGTGTGTGTGTGAGACAGAGAGAGAGAGAGAGAGAGAGAGAGAGAGAGAGAGAGAACAAACAAATGAGCAAGCTTCTTATAAGGATACTAATCCTATTGGATCATGGAGTCACCTTTTGACCTCATTTAATCTTTTTTTTTTTAAAGATTTATTTTTATTGGTTTTTGACAAACAGAGAGACAGATAGAGAGAGATAGAGAGAAGGGGGAGGGCCCAGAGCAGTCTCCATAGTTGACAGCATTAGTTTTCCATATAGTTTCACTCCACTGGTGGGCACGGGGCTGCACAGGGCAGGAACTGGGCCGGGGGCTCCCACATAGGCCCTCGCAAGAACTGAACTGGGGGCACACCCCAGTTCAGCATATGGGTCTGCCTGGGACGGAGCCAGGATTCGATCCCTGGTCTCCAGGGCTGCAAAGCAAGCACTTAACCCGCTGAGCCATCCCAACTTCCCCAATCTCATTTAATCTTAATTACTTCCTTAGAGTCCCCATCTCCAAAAACAGTCACATTGTGGTTAGGGCTTCAGCATATGAAGTGGGTGGTGGGGCACAGCCATTCCATTCAGTCCATAAGAGTAACTGAAAATTCAGTTTTGGAATTTGAGTTCAGGCTGGACTGTGAGAATGTCAATATATACGTGGGAGTTGAACCCATGTCGGTTAGATTACTGAAAACCACCACAGAAAGAGTAGGGTTGATGAGTTGTACTATACCAGGTGACACCATCACTGAAGAAGCACATGAAGCAAGCAGCAGAAGCCAGCAAATTCGATTCAGAAGACCCAGAAAAGTGAAGGGAAGATCAGGAAAGAGGAATACTGAGTTTCAAGGAGAGGACAGTTGAAGATTGAATGATGTTAAAACTCCTCTTCTGAGGAGGATGTGTACTGAGAAGTCACCATTAAATCTTCCACCAAGTGGGTCATTAGTGGCCTGTGTCTCGTTCAGCACGTGTGCTATCGCATGCCTATGGCCTTTTTTTACTGACTAATCATGTACTGAATGACTGCCGTCCCAACCAGTGCATCATATATGCCTTTGAAAATCTTTTTTTTTTTTTTAGATTTATATTATTGTTTTGACAGAGCAACGAAGAAAGAAGGGGGAGGGTGCCTTTGAAGACCTTAATAGTGAAACCCTTGCTTTACTGATGTCAGAAAGCCCTGTGCCCCACATCTTGTGTGTGCTGGAGGAGTACTTGTACCCAGTCTTTTAGGTTTAACTAGCCTGGCACAGCCTGAGCCATTAATCAGACGTGTAACAGGCTGTTACTTATATTTCACTTCCTACTTCCAAGTTTCGCTCTTAACCTGATCAAATAAAATATTCTTTCAGTATGGATCCCAGGTGTATCCAGGCTGAAAGCAAGCTACAGTCACCGGAATAAGCCATATGGTCAGTCTCTCAGTCTCCTGCTTGCAGAACTTGACCAGAACCAGTTTGTCTTTTGAGCCCACATACCTCGACAAGCTCTCTTGGGTTTCCTCTCTTCTTCTATTTGAAGTATATTTTTTGTGGACTTGTTACTTGTGCATCAATGAATGGCTCTTGTAGGTGTCATATGAGACTCTCTGGCTTGTATCAAATCATCCCATTTCTGCCCTGGTTCTCAGATTCTCTACAACACCCCCCCACCCACCCAATAATAATAATAAGGAAAAGCAAGCTCCCATATTTCATCACATAAATTGTCACCTTTAGATATAAAAAGAAATTCACTGGCAGCCTACCTACAAAATGTGTCTTGTAGAATATGCTTTCTTTGGCTGACATAGTATTGTAAATGTATTTAAAAAAATTACTTTCTAATGTTTAAAAGTTAAGTTATTTTTTAGATTAAAAATCTGGATTTCCATGTTCTTTTGAAAAATCAGACAATCTGACCACACTGTATCTGCCATCCTGACTGCCAGGCATTGATTAGAGCTATGGGTGCAGCACCTGTACAAGGATTCTGGGTGCTCTAGTGTGCGAGAATCTACCACTTCCTAATGTCAGGCTCTCAGTTCCTTCCTATAGACTTCACCAGTCAAGACTCCCATTTAGTTTCTTATTGAGCTCTGAAAATATTTGGATTTGTGACCCTCGTTCTGGAAAGACCCACCCAAAATGAAGTTAGAGGGTTTATTAGACTACACCTATCATGCAACTATGTTAGTTAAATCCTCACTTTTTACAAATTTTGGCATGTCTAAAACTACCATATATATATGATAATTGCCTCTTTCAAGCCAAATGGGAAATGCACATATTTTTCTGAGGATGAATTTCATAGGTTTTATGTTAGAGACCCATTAATCCTTTTTTTTTTTTTTTCATGGAGCGCTCACATTTACCCATCACTGGCAAACTGTTTTTTATCACCCTTCAAAAGCTAGTGTTTTTAATGTTCCTAGTTCCATTCTTGATTGAGGGTGCTTCCAGAAAACACATCTTGCTTTTGGTAAATATGTGTTCTGTTCAGGCTGCAATGTAGGTCCCCGGAGAGCTAGGGCAGCTGGTAGTAAAACTGCAACTACATATTGATAAATGGCAGACGGGTCTACAGCCCTGTTAATCCAGCACCTTTCACTGACGAAGGTTTGAAGATTGTTCCACCCTAAATCTCTGCAGGACCAAATATTTACTTGAAAAACATATGTGCAGATTTCTAGAGTAAACAGAGACAGGGAGATGTGGCCACGGCTGAAAGGCCTGAGACTTAGAATCCACACAGTGTGTTCCTAGATGTGGCTCTAGCTTCCTCTGGGATTTCAGGAAAATCACTTAACTTCCCTGATTCAGCTGCAGAATGGAAATGTTATTATTTATCAGCCTGACATTGCACAGTCATGCTTGATCTCTGCAAAGCCTCAGATGTGGCATGATGCAAAGGGAATCCCGTAAAGTTCTAAGGATCTTAAGATATGCCAAGCAAAATAAAGCACAAGAGGCGTCTCTCAAGCAAGCAAAGGGCGATTATCTGGAAGAAATTCGAGATCAGGGATGACTTGGTCCTGTGGCCGTATAAACGGGCTTCTCCTTACTCCTGTGTTACTGTCGTCTCACATTTTATTCTAGTCAAACATTGGTCTCTCTATCATCTCCTCCCAGCCCCCAGTTCTCCCATTTAATATGAAACACATTGTCTTTCCTTAGGACACACACACAAACACGCACGCACGAGATTTAAGTAGAACAGCAGAATCTCTACCTACATACAACTTGCTAAATATATAGAGCTGAAAATAGCCAGAGCTGAGAGAAAGGAAAAAAAGAAGAGTGTTTTAACAGTAAAGTAAAACCACAACTAATGACTTCAGGAGACAGGAGCTAGGTGGACAAGCAAAGCATTACAGTTTTAAATATATGGGGTTTGGCTGCACGTCCCCAGTAAGTGGCCTGGCATCAATTCAAATAGGCTGGTCTGGCACGTTAGTGACTCTGAGAGGGACCACACTGGCCGATGGAAACGACCACAAAAGCCACAGAGAAAGTGCAGGCTTCCAAAAGCAACAAGGAAGCAACCAGCCTGGCAGCAAAGGCAATGCCAAGGCCCTGGCACCAGCAGGGAGGGGCTCGCCTCTCACCAAGCTCGGTTTTCTCTCTCCTTAAGCTGGGATGGTCAGCCCGATTGGTGGGATGATGAACAGTGAGAGACCAAGACGTATGGACTGTCCTGAACCCAGGTAGCTTAAGAGCTGAGGACAGAGTAGAGAACGGCACAAGGACTTCTCCCTTCTGGGTGCCATATTGCAAAACATCTGAGAGCATTGTGTTTGTGGAATATTTCTGTGGCCTAAAAAGAAGGCAATAATCTTTATGGGCTTCCAGCTCTGGAAAATATTTTGCTATACAAACAGTTGTTTTTCATGCCATTGAGGACTGCCAAATGATTTGATACTTGAAACATTCTTGCGTTGTGCTGTGTGAAAGAGTAAGGAATCTAGTTCAGTGGGTGGAAGACTCAGCAGGGGGCTTTAATTGGCCAGTCACCATTTTTAGCATCTGCAGTGGTGTCTACACAATGCCAGCATTGCTAGTTGGAAAGCTGAAATGGAGTGAAAGCTTTTCCCCAGGCTAAACAATACAGAATGGTGGGACTATTCGCTCTGAATTGGCTGATTCCTTTGATAGCCTAATTGCTAGCCTCAGCTTTCTCAATTTTAAACTCTGGATAAAAACTAATTTCCAAGATTTCCACAGGGGGTCATATCAACGGATTATTTCCACCTCCTTGAATGAGTTAAAAATGCCAACTACCGATCAAGGAAATCGGCTCTCTCGGTGACTAGAACACAACCCAGAATCATGAATTTGATGTGTTAATTGTTCTGCTTTCCTTTTTATTACCAGAGTAGACCAGCATAAATAGTGATGATAATTACACCATTTCCTACTACTCTCAGCACCTCCCCTTACTTTGTCATAAAACCATTCAGGTCAGGCGCAATCAGACCCCATTTACAGAGAAACCAAGTTTTGGTGCATTTGGGGATGAGAAAGGGCATATGGCAGCAGAACCCGAGTGAGACAAAGGAAGTGTGACAAGGCAGGAGGCAGGCAGAAAGGGTAGGGCTGTGACCTGCATTACAGGAGCACACTGAGTTTGGTGTCAGCTGAGGAATTTAAATAGAGATGGGTAGTAGACAACTTGGCTCTGGGACCTCATGTTCTAGCAAGGTTTGGCCTGGACTATGACTTCGGTAAGCACAAGGAAGGCATTTTAAGCCATGTGAGGAGATAAAACTGCCTCTGAAGTGAAGGTAGAGAAGAAGACATGAGTATTGAGCCAGGAGAAATGTGCAGAGACAAAAGCCAGTAATGAAGACACAGTGAAAGAGGGGAAGCCTGACAGGAAGCCAGGGACAGGGATTATTTCAAAAAGGGAGTTAACAACTGTGTGGATTGCTCTCGGCAGTTTTGAGAAGATAAGGACTGAGATGTTTTCCCTGGATTTAGTGAGATGAAGCTCACTGCTGACTTGTGCAAGAGTCACTAGGATGGGTGATCAGGGGAGAAACCAGATTAGAATAGGTTAAGGGTTAACATAAAAATTAAGGAAGTGTAGGTGGCAAGTGAAAATGCTTGGTTCTAACAGGTGTGAGGTGGTATCTCATTGTAGTTTTTATTTGCATCTCCCTAATTGCTAGTGATGAGCAATAGTGATGAACAGATTTTTTCATGTATCTGTTAGTTGTTTGTACGTCTTCAGGGGAGAAGTGTCTATTTAGGTCTGTTAGAATGGCTATAATCAATAAAACAAGGAATAACAAGTGCTGGAGAGGCTGTGGAGAAAAGGAACCCTCATACACTGCTGGTGGGAATGGAAACTGGTACAACCACTATGGAAGGCTGTATGGAGATTCCTCAAAAAAACTAGGAATGGAATTACCATATGACCCAGCAATCCCTCTTCTGGGTATCTACCCCAAAAATCTGAAAACCTTAATCCGCAAAGATATATGTATCCCAATGTTCATCGCAGCACTGTTCACAGTGGCCAAGTCATGGAAACAACCGAAGTGCCCTTTGATAGATGACTGGATAAAGAAGTTGTGGTGCATTTACACAATGGAATACTACTCAGCAATAAGAAAAGATGAAATACAGTAGTTCGTGAAAAAATGGACGGACCTTGAGAACATCTTATTAAGTAAAATAAGTGAGATTGAAAGAATCA